>JAJAGP010002178.1:68908-130613 GCA_025084515.1 Ancistrus triradiatus
ATATATATGACATATATATACAGGTAGTCCTCGGGTTACAACAGTCTCGAGTTACGGCGTTTCGTGGTTACGGCGCATCTCCCATTTACTGTATAAAGCCTTGTTTCACACAAATTGGTTTTGCGTCGTAAACGTCATAACGCAAACTTCGTGTTTGGTGTGCGCGGCGGAAGAATACATGGTTACGCGGCTCGTTTTTTGATAATTACTGTGTTAGGATAGGTGTTAGGATAGGATAAGTGCTTACAGTATGTTATTTACGTACAGTATGTACGTATGTTCCGACTTACACCGAAAATCGGTTTACGAAGTGACGTAGGAATGGATCAACGTCGTAAGTCGAGGACCCCTGTATACACACACACACACACATATATATATATATATATATATATATATATATATATATATATATATATATAAAGACATTCATATGTGAAGCAGTTGGTTCCCTGACTGTCGTGAAAGTGTATGCATGTATGCATGGGTTAAGATTATATATATCACTGGCTGTATAACATTTTTACCTTGTAGGGACAAAACTGCATTTTTTACAAAAACTTTCTTTAAAAAGAAAAACAACAACGAAATATCTTTCTTTAAAAAACCTGAATGATCCAAAAGAATTGCTTTAGGTTGCTAAGGTTACTGTTAGGTTAGGTGTAGGTATGGCATTAAGCAGCAACAGCAATATTATGTTAATTAACTGTGATAAACGTTTAAAGACCAGAAACACCGACTGACAGTCATAAGAAATTACAAGCAATAACTTTCCGAAGGGATATCAAGTCCCACTGACTAATAGAGTCCCCATTCCATCACTTTTGCAGAAACCCCAAATTCTTCTCAGATCTGTAGCAGTATGTGACGCTCGAACCTAACAGAGACTAATTGGCTCATGTTTGTGCACACGGCAGGCTGCTCATGAGGCCATGGAGTAGCCCATCTACAGGATCCACCTGCCCCCTCATACCAGCTGAGGCCCAAATTACCATACCCCCGTCCAGATCAATACCCACGGCACCATTTGGTTTGTTCAGAGCACCGCGGAAAGAATGAGCCAAAAAAGCAGCCTCAATTAGGAGCAATATATCTGCTAGGTCCTCTGGGCTGCTGGGAGATGGTATACCGGAAAGGCATGCGGTTAACAATGGAGACGCTTCAGATCTTCCAAAGAGAGCTTCTAAACTGTTTATGTTGTGACAACATTTAACAACGTGTTACTAATCCTCAGAGATTAGATCCCCCTGGGCAATTTGGGCGACTAAAAATGTGATTCATTGTTGTAATTATATTAGTAATTAGGCGCTACCACATATGTGTTTTAAATAAGAGACAATGCACCAAAATGTCCAGATCTAAGGAACTAACTGACAAGGAGAAGAAGACCACAATGCAAAGTCTCATGATCTTCCTTGGGGGTTCTTTGCATCTAAAATGAGGGCACCCCTGTGTCACGTCATGTGCTATTGCCCCAGCCCCCATGACTCAAGAAATTCTGGAGACTTGAAGGATGACTGAAGCAAACAGAAGCAGAACTTTAACCTGGATGGAAGAACCTTGGAATATATCAGGGTAGCCTTGGGGGTGGTGAGCCTCCTTGCCTCACAAAACCACTTTGAGGGAGGACAATATACAAGGGGCATCTTGCCCTCATGCCCCAGTGAGGAAGGCCTCACTACAGTGCTCAAGAAAGAAAGACAAAGCACTAAGACAATCTCAAACTGTCCCAAAACAATCAACAATTTGGTGTCTCATTTTTTTGTTATTAGTTTCATCAGTTGCAAAAAACAATTGTAATATCAACATTAAATATCGGCATCTGCCATTAAAAGACTCATATCGGTCGACCACTGCTAACCACTGTGCCCCCTTATGCCTTTATGTTTTGTATTTTGGCATTACAGTTCATCACAAATGCGTCCAAGGGTTCAGTGCAAACCTGTCAAGTTCCCCCTCAAAGATTTCAAACCTTTTCTTTATGGACCTTGTTTAAGGCAGGCAGGCCAGAAACTTAATGACCTGACATGTTTCAGTTTGAACGGTTCAACTTGTACAACTGCCACTGTTTGTCACGCTTCATATTATAAACCTGGCTGAAACAAGAGAGACCTCAAGAAGTGAGAGATCTACATACTTGACCATATATTAGGTATGTGAACCGTGTATTGTTCACTCAGGATATCTGTATTAGCTCTGGCTTGCTAAGAAATCACTAAATCTCCACTCTCTAATGTACCTGTGGCCGCTAATGGTTTTCACCTTGTCCTCTTTGAGCTCAGTTTTTCCGTGTTTAGCCTAAGTAGCTCATCTAGCACTTTCAGGATCATCGAGCGCTACTGACACTGACAGTTCCTTTTATATTCACGCATGAGTATTTGTGCTAGCAGTCGCTCGTTTAAAGTGAGTAAACGGAGCGAGGTTCTTCGACTTCAGGTGAACCGAGTGAATAATTAATGGATGACTCTAACAGATTTGCTTGCCTCATAATAGGTAAACAGGCTAGTGTTTAGGCTGAGTGCTTTCCTAGATTGATAATACTCATCTAGCTTACTGCATCGACAGCATATTTTTGTATAGCCTTCAAACCCATGTGATTCAGCCATTCGAGGAAGTCCATGTTAAGACAAATTGTGAGGCAGATTAATGAAGTACCGTGTTCAAACATATAAACATAAGCACATTATTTAAAGGATAAAACAGGGATATAATAAATACATGTACACTTTATTAAGTACACCTTCTTGTTTCTTCACTCATTGTCCATTTAATCAGCTCCTCTTGCCATATAGATGGCCTTTGTAGTTCTATAATTACAGACTGTAGTCCATCTATTTCTCTACCTAGTTTGTTACTCTGTGGTCAGAACCCCCACAGGACACAAACAAGTACTATATGGTTGGTGGACAATTCTCAGTCCAGCAGCTGTTTAAAAACTCCAGCAGCACTACTATGTCTCATCCACTCATACCAGCACAACACACATCAGTGTCAGTGCATTTCTGAGACTGATCCATGACCCAAATAGTACCTGATCTGTGCTGGTCCTGTGGATGTCCTGACCCTTAGCTAACGTGAGTATGTAGAGAAACAGATGGACTACAGTTTGTAATTGTAGAACTACAAAGTCCATCTGTAAAATGGACAATGAGTGTAGAAACAAGGGGGTGAACCTAATAAAATGGCCAGTAAGTGTACAGAATGTACACAAATGTTGGCACCTTTGTACAAGCAACAGACTCTTTTAGTCTTTATTAGTATTAAGATATCACCAAATATTTCAAAATGGCTTATTCTATCCCCATGGACATAGCCCTAACAAATTAGCATTTTTTCTTGTATTGCTTTTCAATATCTGTGAGCGCTTGATCATTTGAAACTTGTGATATCAGAGTGAAAAATCGTATTAGGTGTGGTCTGGGCAGGTGGACCGCAGGAGGGTCGTTAAGCCCCGCAGGCCTTCGAACCACTTATGCCAATTGAGTCCCATCTGCTGTCCAAAAGCGAGAGAAAGGAATCAGATTCCAGCTCTTGCATTCCTCGTATCGCCGTAACCCCTGGCTGATTGATGCACCCAGCACATCTGTCCGGCTTGCGGCAGTGCTCGTGCACTAACAGAGCCGAGCTTAGAGATCCTACGCTCTCGTTTGCAGCAAATAAATGACCTGGCTGGCCTGAGAGCCCTCGGCTGATCTGCGGCGGGACAAAAAGGCTTGTCACCTCATTACCTCTTGTTCTGCCGTCCCGCCCTGCTCAGCTAATACATATGCCGGGGGGCGCGATGTGATTTTTCTGATCAATAGTGCATTTGGCAAAGTGGTGCAGGTGCGTAAAGGAAAACGGAGCTCAGTTCCTTGAGGAGAACAGGATGAATCATGAAAGGGAAAAGATTATGTCTATGCTTGCTCTACCAGCTTCATTCTGTTTATTAGTTAACAATGTGCAATTTAAAGGGGCTGGACATAATAATAGTAACCAGGGGTGGGCGATATGGTAAAAGAGAATGAAATTAGTAGAATTAAAGAGAATTATCACAAGAATTAAAGAGATTTTCACGATTCATGATATTTATCACGATATATTGATTGCAGACGAAATGCATCAGTAGTGACAGATTCTTAAAAACTGCTATGCAAATATTATCTGATATTTAGTGATTTGTATTCAAAATGTGCTGCACTTTTTGACTAATAATTTTTAATCCAATTAAATAAGACTAATTACACTAATTATACATACAGGGACTTGCTTAAGGGCCTAATAGAGACAGCTAGGCACAGGATTTGAAACAACTAGACAGAAAGACAAAGCATAAACCATGCACTGAGCCAACACAGTAAAGAGGATGTAAGACAAAGCCTACCTTGACATTTTGCAACTACAGGATGGTTGCAAAATACTAAAACAAAACAACTATGTGTGTGTAGCCATAAAATTATTCCTGGAAATTTAAGTATCATCTGTTTGGGCCAGTCTAAACAAAAACTGTACATCAAGACCATCTAAAAGCTGGAAATTCGTGGCTGGGGACCATTTTGTGTGAAGATGCATGATTTGGTGTAATGAACACACAACCTGGACCCATGAGCAAGAACAGTATTATGATTTGATCATGATGCCATGCATTGCGATGCAAAAATGCAACGCATTGCGATGATGTTTATTACACCATCTAATGTAATTGCTTTTTTTGAACACCAGAGGGCAATCATACATCATACTCACAGAATTTCTATACATTATTTTGAATTCTTCAGAAATTAAAATGGAATATTTTCACTTTGTTATTTAGACTATGGCGAAGCTACTATAGAACATTTTGTTTATAATTCTAAACCTTCATTTAAAACTATTTTAATTGCAGGGGACTAAAGTTGTTTTTTTTGTTTAAGAATACTTTTACAAAATTTTTTTGCATTGTTTACATGGCAGAAATAAAAGGCATGTATTTTATTTAATATACAATCAATCATTCTGAGAAAATCAAATCATAAATCGTGAGCAGAGTGTATCATTACAACCCTATGCCATCAGTAACAATTGAGAATTAAATTAATTTAATTTCTCTGCTTCTCTGCCTTTCAGGAGCATGATGCCTAAGGCTCTGGACGGTCAAATCGTGATGGAAAAGACACCACGCTACTTTGTGACGGCCGAAACGCCGGCACGCGTCCACGCCATGTCGCGAGACGTGAAGCTGATCGTAGTGGTGCGCGACCCCGTGACCCGGGCCATCTCTGACTACACGCAGATTGCATCCAAGACGCCGGGAATAGCCAGCTTCGAGAGCTTGGCCTTTAAGAACAGGTCGGCAGGTCAGGTGGACTCACTGTGGAGCCCGCTTTACATAGGCCTGTACGCTCAGCACCTGGAGCGCTGGCTCGCTTACTTCCCTCTCTCTCAGATCCACTTCGTGCACGGCGAGCGACTCGTCAGCGATCCCGCCTTCGAGCTGGGCCGGGTGCAGGACTTCCTGGGCTTGCAGCGCATCATAACAGACAAGCACTTCTACTTCAACAAGACCAAGGGCTTCCCGTGCTTGAAGAAGGCCGAGGGCAGCAGCGAGCCACACTGCCTGGGAAAGACCAAAGGCAGGACGCATGTACGCGTCGAACCCAAGGTCGTACGCAACCTCAGGGATTTCTACCACCCGCACAATCTGAGGTTCTACCAAATGGTTGGGATGGACTTTGGATGGATGTGACGGTGCATTTCGAATCCAAGACAGGCAGTCGTACATGGATAGCTCCACCCTTCTCTTCCAAAATATTTTATTATGATTTTATGCCACACTGGAAATTGTTTCAACGGTATGAGCATTGGAAGTGGATGAACCACAGCTACTGGCATAATATTGTGGACTTGGCTTTTGTTGTTGTTACGTACCATTTGTCAGACAGATCATGGCTTTGCAATCACGTGCCCAGAACTACTTTGGAGAGAGTAATAACTATTTAAATCCAGTGCTGTTGAGTCAATCAGTGAGTTTACATGTGCTTAATAATCTGATGACTGCAGAAAATCAGATTTTGTCAGTAATCCGATCAACAAGTCTACATGCACTTGAGTCATCAGATAAGGGGAAAGCTTCGGGTTTACATTACTCGGATTTCCATTTTGCAACCAGCCAATAATCTCAAAGATGTGACGTAAACTTCAAACTGTAATATTAAATCTCAAATTCTTCATTTTCTCGAGTATAAACTATGTATCAGTTTGATAGCCGTTTCGCTGCCTATAATTCCATGGCGTGTTAGATTCCGGGGTTGCCAGATCCTGAGAGAAAATAACCCAGCTACAGTCAATGAAAAGAAAGCACAAAAATAACCAAGTCTTTAGAGAAAGCTGACTTGGCAACCATGTTGGTTAGGCTTGCGTGCATGCGCGGACTGAAAAATCCTATTGAAATCTGGTAACTGGTATACATGCTATGAGATATCCAATTACTGAAATAAAATCCAGCTCTCTTTAACTGGTTTCTTCATCTGATTTCTAGATCGAAGTATGCTGTTTACATGACCACTGGAATAATCGAAGAACTGCAGAAATTCAACTATGATCAGGTTATTAAATGCATGTCAACGCTCATGGTGGTTCTATGGATAGTTCTACTATCTGCAGACCTTTAGTGGCAAAGACACAGAAGTAGAAATCCATCCTCACTGATCCATATTGAAGCCCAGCCCATGATTCGAACCCAGGTCCTCAGGACTTGCCATTTCCTGTGGTTGACTCCTCCAAAAGAGCTGCTTTGCAAAGAGTAGAAGGGCTTAAATGACCAGTCCTACGCAATCACCATAAACAAAGTGGCGATATAATACTGTGACACCAAATATCATGGAACGCTTTGATATGACGCAATAGCAACAAGCAATCTGGGTCTGACTTGGAGACAAACCACTGTCAGAACTGTAGAACTGTTCAGCTGATGTCTATGACATAAACAAAGTCATATTCATTTCAAACATAGCAACATTTCTACACCTCACATACCGTTCTATTTCTATTTTAAATCTCTTCTAAAAAAATCTCTTGTAAATCTATTTTCCAGAATCAAAGAGCCTCATTACAGTGAAGCTAATGGGGAAGAATCATACATTATACACTCACGCATTATACATGCATTCATACATAATGCATACGTCAATATGTGACATGACTCGTATGTAGTTCAAAAGACTGGAGGGCGCTGATCTGTTCTTTAATGAGGTAGTCTTTGTGTCGTTTATGAGACAGCGATTTGCTCAGACCGCTTGCATGGATTTGCACTAGTTTCACAAGGTTGCTAAATTATTTTGAAATGTACTTGTGTATTTGTTTATCCAATGTTGGGAACTCTAACGTGTAAAAATTAAACCTTTTGTACCAGCAATGTCTGTGTGTGGATGCATTTGCAAGTACACAGGTAATACATTTCACATACAATATATACAGGTATATGCTGTTTAACGTCCGAAGTCTTGAGAATTAAAATAGGAAATAAGTGTCTTATATACATCTAATTCACGTCTGAATGACAATAAACTAGTACGAGGGAACCCATGAGACACCCGTTGACAGAAAAGAGAATTGCAGTCCTGCTATTGCTCAACTTTCATTTTCGGTAAGTGTTTCAAGTTTTATATTATTGCTTAAAACAAAAACCCTGGGTGCAAAGTGTCTAAACTTTGGTAATGCCACCGTACTAACGTCTTGTTAACAGAATACGATGCATACCTATATAACATTTTGTCTGTTTCTTATCTGTATAACCTGTATTTTTGCATGCTGAATCCAATTTCGGAATTTCTCTATCACCCATAGTGTTTTTTGTTCCAGCATACTCTATGATTAACTATATATTGTATATTAAACTGACTGACGATGAGTCTGGTGATGAGACAGCAGAACGAGTAGAGGATGATGGATACACTAGGGCATTTCAAAGTAAGTTTGTACACATTTTAAGTGTAATAACACTGTAGTGTTACTTAAAAACCATGTCTGATAGAAACATTAAAAAAAATACATTCGAACTTAACACAAAAGTACACTAAACGTCCACCTATTTTATTTTGTGGAACAAAGAAATGAATATGTTGTTGCCAAGTGTTATTTATTATCAGTTTTGTTTCGGTTACAAGTCGCTATTCCATCTTTATGAGCACATGAACGAAATATTTAATCTATATCTCCTGGTTAAATGAAATAAATAAAATAACGTCTGAACAGTGAACACGACGCACAAGAGCTGCTCATTACATTACCGCCACCTCGTGGTCATTTGAGGATGTGTCGCTTGATCTTACCGCTATTGCCTATCTGTTAAAAATGCTATACAGTCAACTATTTTGACAGTATATACGGAGGTGACTGATCAGCAAGATTACGTTCTTGTGTTTGCTGAATAAAGAAATCGAGTATTATTGAATATTGGATGTTCAACGTAGCATGTTGTGAAAACGGCAGGTTCTAGTGCCCTCTAGTGGCGGAATAAAGTGACCGTTGTGGTACCTGTGCAAGGTTTACGTTAGTTTTTTTAAAATAGAACGATGTGTGACCTAAGCAGCTGACTAACATATGTGCCCTTTTCATGTGCTTAACATTTATTGCTGCCAGAAACCACTTCTGAATGCCTGGCAATGGAACTTCTGAACTTTCGGTCCAGGAACCACTTCGGAATTTGGTTAAGTGCTGGAATATGATTAACAGTATTCACACAACTTAAAATGCATCTCTGTAGTCAACAGAATCCCCGGTTTGTTTCCCACCTCTGGCAAGGTACGTTCAGCAGGTCCGAGTAGGAATAATGTGTGAATATGAATACAATGTATAGATGTGTGTCGCACTAAGCCAGCGGCTGCTGGGTGTTGGGCGCTGATGGATCTGTGGTCACATGACACAGACCAGGGAAACCCCAGTGAGAAAATATTAGTGTCACTGAGAGAAAACTATTTCAGTGGTTCCCATCCCATCCTTTAAACCTTCTTACTATCATTGTCTACATTTAGTTCAAATCTCTCTCTCTCTCTCTCACACACAGACATTTTGCTATTTTTGCATTCTGCACAACACTTCTGTGGCAATAGAACAGTTTTCCTAGCAACATGTCGATTCAATAAAATATTAAATACTTTATTAAGTGCATTCTTTACACACATAATAATAATAAATATAAATACTCATCCACAGTAAGAATAAAAATATGCAACACACTGATATGATTCTTATATTACTGAACAGATTTATATTCCTGGGTTATGAGGCATAAACCCTGGACATTTAAATATAACGAACGATTCATCAGAGCATGCTGTCTCTAAACACAACCAGTATCACAAACAAAGGCACTCCGTCTTATATTACACACTCTTTCTCACACACACACACACGCACATAAAAAGTGTGTCTTTTTATCATTGAAATAATATTACTGTAGCTAATTAATGGTACACCTAACCCTAACCTTAACCTCAGTAACCTAAACAAAAAAACCCTAAAGAAATAAAAGCAAAACGAACAAACATTCAGTTCTGTGCATTTTTAGGATAACTATAAATTACTAAGTGGACAATACAGTCTTTCATATCTAATGTGGGTGCTGAATTAAAATGGATATTTACAGCCCTATGCAAAAATTTTGGCACCCCCGATCCATTGAAAGAATTTGTTCATTGTCTTAATGGAAAATATTTTTCACTGAACATAAGCAAGTTTAAACATGGTTGCCAAAAGACTTGAGAAGATTAGTGAAAACGTTTCTGTTTTGCATTTTACTTGAATATAATACAATGTTTTAATTAGAAATCATATACAGTGGGGTAAAAAAGTATTTAGTCAGCCACTGATTGTGCAAGTTCTCCTACTTAGAAAGATGAGAGAGGTCTGTAATTTTCATCATAGGTACACTTCAGCTATGAGAGACAAAATGAGAAAAAAAATCCAGGAAATCACATTGTAGGAGTTTTAAAGAATTTAATTGTAAATCATGGTGGAAAATAAGTATTTGGTCAATAACAAAAACTTAACTTAATACTTACCATAAAGTTTGTTGGCAATGACAGAGGTCAAACGTTTCTTGTAAGTCTTCACCAGGTTTGCACACACTGTAGCTGGTATTTTGGCCCATTCCTCCATGCAGATCTCCTCTAGAGCAGTGATGTTTTAGGGCTGTCGCTGGGCAACATGGACTTTCAACTCCCTCCACAAATTATCTATGGGGTTGAGCTCTGGAGACTGGCTAGGCCACTCCGGGACCTTGAAATGCTTTTTACGGAGCCACTCCATTGTTGCCCAAGTGGTGTGTTTGGTATCATTGTCATGCTGGAAGATCCAGCCACGTTCCATTTTCAATGCTCTCACTGATAGTAGTGCTAGTGGTAGTGTGTTGCTGATGGTAGTCTTTGTTACTTTGGTCCCAGCTCTCTGCAGGTCATTCATCAGGTCCCTCTATGTAGTTCTGGGATTTTTGCTCACCGTTCTCATGATCATTTTGACCCCACGAGATGAGATTTTGCATGGGGCCCCAAATCGAGGGAGATTATCAATGGTCTTGTATGTCTTCCATTTTCTTACATTTGCTCCCACAGTTGATTTATTCACACCAACCTGCTTGCCTATTGTAGATTCAGTCTTCCCAGCCTGATGCAGGTCTACAATTTTCTTCCTAGTGTCCTTCAACAGCCCTTTGGTCTTGGCCATGGTTGAGTTTGGAGTCTGACTGTTTGAGGCTGAGGACAGGTGTCTTTTATACAGATAACGAGATCAAACAGGTGCCATTAATACAGGTAACGAGTGGAGGACAGAAGAGCTTCTTAAAGAAGAAGTTACAGGTCTGTGAGAGCCAGAAATATTGCTTGTTTGTGGGTGACCAAATACCTATTTTCCACCATGATTTGCAATTAAATTATTTTTAAATCCTACAATGTGATTTCCTGTATTTTTTTATTTCTCATTTTGTCTCTCATAGTTGAAGTGTACCTATGATGAAAATGACAGACCTCTCTCATCTTTCTAAGTAGGAGAACTTGCACAATCAGTGGCTGACTAAATACTTTTTAAAAGTTAAAAGCTGAATCTCATATGTTAAAAAAGTATATGAAAAAACTATATGTTTTGTTCATTCTTTCATCAAATTTTTTCTGAATTGATTAATATTTGGTCTGTTCCGCTTTTGCTGCAATGATAATGTGCATTTGATCTGCATGCACTCCACGAGTGTGTCTAAAATCTGATGATCCAAACAGTAATAGTCATCTTCCTCTGTCTTCAAGTGCCCCCATAAATGCTTGATGGTGTTTAGGTCAGGTGACTGTAGAGGAAAGTCCATTATAGAAAGCACTAATGATTTTTTTGGTCTTCAATTAGTTCTTGAAAAGCTTTGAGGTGTGTTTTGAGTCATTGTCCTACTTCAGTACGAATCCTTTTTCACAAAGATCCAAACAAGCAAGTGTTGTCACTAGTGCTGTCAGACTTTTGACTAAAACACATTGTCCAAATATGGCGAGTGCAATATGGCGGGGCACTCTTTCAGATTCATTATTTGTCAAGGTCTCTGGACCTATTATAATTTGCAGAAAATCAACAAATGGCGTCAACAGACGAGGGTTTGCATAACCACGGTGTCACCTTCAGCAAACAATAAAACACAGCACATAAAGTCAGATGATACAGAGGCAGGCAAAGTCTGTGGAGAGGAAATACAACCATTCATCGACTGTCCTCAGAGTCACGACTATAAGATGAGGTCAGATTCAGCGGCAGTGGGTTTTATTATCCAGGCTTATCCTGGGGCCTCCTCTATAAACAGCTCTTCAAAAAATTATGTTCAAAAGGCAGTGGGTTCCACTGGCTGGACGACGTCCATATCAGTAACGGTTATAAGTGGCTGCATGAGACCATGCTTGTTCACAGCTTAACACTGATTATAAAGGTGCACGTCATTGTTTTTACACTGTTATATTTGTGCCCTGAGCCACCTAATTGTTTAATACCCATTGTTACATCTGTACCCAGCCCTTAAATGGACCTTCGTCCCAACCAGAGCATGTTGCCTCAGCTAGGTGCTCTCCAGGGATAGAACCCCAGAACCCCAGAACCCCTGCGACCCTAACCAGGAAAAGTTACAAAGTGAAGATAAAGAGCAAAACATTACATACAAATGCACAATTTGTTTGGCCCCTAGAGGATTTTTTGCATGTATACTCTAAATGAGGTCCCACCCTGGCCTCAGCAGTACTCCTCCCTCTGTGGCTCACTCATGTCGTGGTTGGAGAGCTTGCAGCTCTGGCTGGACAGCTCCAGGAGCTCCTCGGCTGTGCTGGGCACTGAGCTGATGTACATATCCCACATCTGCTCTGGGGAATCCAGCTCCAGCAGCTGCTGCTTGGTCTTCAGGTTCTTCTCCATGTTCCTCCGCTTGTGCTTGAACTCCAGGATGGTCTTCGTGTATCTGTTGATGGTGGTCACCGAGGACGCCATGCATGCCGTGAAGGAGCCCCAGGCCAACCTACGGAAGGAAAAGACAACCACCAACAATCACAAGAAGTCACTGGATAGAGGAACGATGCATAAGGAGTGTACAAGAAGCTTACATGTAGGACCAGCTGTAGTCCCAGTTCTGGGGTTTCCAGTCTTCAGGACCCAGACTGACAGTGAGCTGGAAGGCCGTGGTGTACATCATGTGTGCCACCATGCCAAGAAGACCTGTGACACAACACACAATCAGATCAAATACTTTACATTACAAATACATTACTTTAAACTTTACATTATAGTTGTTAATCTTGTCTCACTACATTTATGGCATTTAGAAAGAAGTTGTTGTCCAAAGCGTAGCATAATGTCGCTTTATGTGTCTACAACTGTTTAAAGCTGGTGTGAGACATAAACATAAAGTTGCATGGATAAAAATAAAGCTGTGTTTTGTTGTCATGTCATGTACTGGCTAGCTTTATTTGAGTAGAAAAAGAACTACAAAAGAAACAGCTGGTAACGTTTTAGGACAGAACAAAACAGTATAATGATCCAAAACAATTCGGTACAAACTGTCAATATTATCGGCAAAGTTGTTGTTGTTGTTATTGTTTTTTTTTTTTTTTTTTTTTTTTACCTCAGAGAGTAGCGTGTTAACAATACTGCATTTATCCATTGGGGGGCAGTGTTACACCACATAAATACGTATGCCTAAACCGAGCGGTTTCCTGATGCTACCTATCTTTAGCAACGTAACTACACATATAAATACTAGAAAACTCCTCGTAACTAAATATTTAAGTTTGGCAACGTTTATGTTCCACCTCATTGTCACTATTAAAGCAGTTCCACCAGGTTCTTTCAGTTTTATGGCACAAGAACTCTAAATTGTAATGATAGCTGTTGAATGGAATCAGTTTGCATCCGTTTTAGGCAGCGCAATTTTCTGTAATCAGACCTTGAGCTAGGACAGTAAGTGTCACCTGGTGCCAGAAATAGCAAGGCCGAAATTTGATATAATTCGTGACAAAGTCAAACGTATTAGGTTAATTGCCACGTATCCTCTAAATAACTTACGTCAGAAAATAAGGCTGTGGTACAATCTGCTGGTGCTAAGAGCTCAAACATTTATGTGGAATTAATTTTAGGGACTACTCAACTGCCAGGACAGAAATAATACAAGTAGTCCATTATAAATTCGGCCCTTAAGTTTTTATGTTTTTTTTTCTGTTACTCAGAACCAATATGCTGGCTAAACACTGAGGTTTTACTCACTGTTTTACCAAACATGCCCATATCCTGAGTGAGGCTCCTTGCTCAAGGGCAGTTTGGCGAAGCTGGGATTTAAACTTAGAGGATTCTGATCTGAGCACCACTGACCTTCAGATGTGTTTAAAGGCATTTACTGTATCTAGCAGATGTCCTTATCCAGAATTACTTATGGTAGATACAATCTTGAATGATACAATGCAAACACCCAAGGTTAAAGGGCCTTGTTCAATAATATAATATATATAATAATGTATAATAATAATAATAATAATAATATAAAACATATAATAATATAATATACATATATACAATGACCAAGGACTTTATTAGGATCATGATATTAATATTAGTTAGAGCCTTCCTTTAGTCACAAAACCGTCTCAAAATAAACACAGATTCAATTCCGTTTCCTCTTTTTTTCTGCTTTGTATCTTGATGCCAGAAAGGCAGCCACATCCACAGGCACCTCCAGAGGGGGCCGAGGTGCTCTGCGCAGTCTAAAAGGAAGCCTTGTGAATTACCTTTAGTGTAGCGTACTAGCACCTTTAGTGTTAATGAGCTGCATCTGGCTGAGAGATTATTTAAACTGTCGAAGTCACAGTGTCAGTGCGACTTCTTTATATGAGGTGGTGCTGGTAAATGGTACCATTAGGTGTGTGCGTCTATGAAGAGGGAAGACAGAATATTTCTGAGACAAGAATCCATTTTGAGTTCCTAGATGTTGGTAGACATCATTTTGGGCTTCTTTGTTTAATTTTCCTGCATTTTTTCATAACCCTTCCTAATAGGTGTGCACATGCCTGGTAATGCTAAGACTCCAGGATCAAATCCCCAGAGTTACACAAACACACGCACTCCTTCCATTATACTGTATATGCATGTCATCTCAAAGAATTATATGCTTAAAAGCATTTACTTTTAGTTATAATGAATAAAATACAATATATTTTCACTTATATATAAAATACATAAAGTAATTATAAAAGAAAGTCATTCTTCTCTGGGACCATATAGTCTGGTTTTGTGTTTATCACTCCCAGAGGGCGAAGCTAGTCCCACTCTGCATCTGGGTCACATCCAGCCACTTCATGACAATTAACTAATCTCCCTGTCTACTCACAGTCAGGCCAAGTCCACACAGGGTTCCACGCCCAGGGTTCAAGCCCCAGCACTACCCATCTGCCACTGTTGGGCTCTTGATCAACTGCTTGGATTGTGAAATGTAAGATTGTATCAGCTGTAAGTTGCCCTGGACAAAAAACGTCTCCCAAAATTACTTTTATGAATTTTAAGTGGAACAAAGAGAAAAGTCAAACAAAAAATCCCTTACAAATCCGATTAGGTCACATACCCTCAAGAATCAGTGAAGCAGGCCTCTGTCAGCATGCCAGTGTCAAATTAAACCACCTCAACTCTAAATCCAGTCACGATTTACATAAAGACAAAAGCTCATACTGTTGTAATATTTAAGGATACGTCATTTGTACTGTGATTAATACCAAAAACAAATCAAATTCATCTCGTGTTAATTAGGTCTATTCAAAAGAGAAGAGATAATCAACACTTGTAACCTCAAATAAGGTACAATTAACAGAATTACCAAGAACGTTACAGTTCTTGAATGCTGTGCTTCAAAGAAACTGAACTAATCCTGTTTTACATCCTCATGTGCCCACACTTCAATGAAAAGCAAGTCTTTCCTGTTCTGCTGTATCGAAGCTTTGATAGCTCCACTTACACTTTATTTCAGTGTGCTTGAGTGTCCTAGTGATTCAGTTGGAAGGTTGTAAGTTCAAATCTCAGCTCCATCAAGCTGCAACTTTTGGGCCACAGGTCAAGATCCTTAACCCTCAACTGCTCAGCTTAAATGCAAGTCTGTCTGGATAGTAGTGTCTTCAAAATACCGTGCATTTAAAAGTGAAATTGCCAAACCTGAAATAAAATCTCTATCTAAAACTTGGTTGCACATCAGCACATAAACATAATTTTGAACACTGGTGTAGTGTAATTCGGGCCAACCAGGTTGACCAACATTTTTTGTACACTGGTGTATGGTCACAAGCATGGGAGTCAGATATGTTGGCATGCATAAGCATAAGCTGGCTGACCTGAAAGACCATTAGTAAAGATAAACCAGAAAGAAACCAGTGGTGGTTTTTGGTTTTTAGCTGATTTTGCTTGACTCTGTGGCAAATATTTCTCATTCTAATTAACCGTAGATGTGATGGATAGAGTATGCCTTTAATTTAGTACACTTTAGACACTGTTGCCAAAACCCATCAAACCTGCCTTGATAAAATTATGATTAAATACTATGAAGCTCACACAGGATCTTACGTCAGGTATTTGTTTTCACACCTGTGAATGCAGCATCACAGTCCAGGTTGCCGATTCATGATAACAGCAAAAGTAAAGCCTGCTGCAGCACAAAAACGTCTCCAACTCTCGCCGACACTACAAACATTGCTAATAATTGGGATTATTGACACGGACACGGCCAGAGCCAACCTCTGAAGAGCGCTCTGCTGGCTTGTTTACACTTCGAACTGCCCTGTGCGATCAGACAGATATGCAAATTGTGGCATTTTGGGCTGAATCGTGAAAAATCTTGTGGGTGCATGTGTCAAATTCGCCTATACAATCAGAAGGCAAGTTTCCTCCAAGGAATAGGCTGATTAATGCAGCCCGAGTCTGGTGGTTACCTGACAGGACGGTGAATATGGCGGCGAAGGCGTTCAGTTTGAGCCCATCGATGACGTTGCCAAAATGGCAGACCTCAATGGACATGAGGATTCCTCCGGTGGCCAGGAGCAGCATGTACAGACACTCAGCGACAATACACAGCCACAAAACCCCTGATGGAGAGAAAATGAGACAAATTTGTAAGACAGATGTCAGACATTGAAGTCTCTACTTTAGAACAAAGCTGACTTCTGCCACAAATTAGCTTCGCTTGTTACTGCACCCTGACAAAAAGACAGATAGACTAGAGGAGCTCTTGATAAATCCATGTAACTTCAATGGCGAGCTCAGTCTCCCAGTCCTACTGCACTAGCAATTAGTGGGAGACTTTCAAATATTCATGCAACAAGGAGCTTTAACGCAAATATGTGGATCGCAGAGAGTTTCTCACAGTTTTAAAAAACAATGACAACGGCACAGTAACAAAATCTATGCAGTATCCACCATCATTGCAGCCCTCGACACTTAATACAGACGCAAGCGCTCTGATCTTAATGTAATACTACCGTGTCAATAATGACCAACACAAATGCTATACACAAGCGCTCTGCCCTGCCCTCAATACTGCAGCCTGTCAATGCAGACTTTTAACGTAAGCTCTCAATGCAAGCTGTCAGCACTCTTTCAAGGTAAGTTCTCAGACTCCCAATGCAGGCCTCTGACCTCAACGCGATATTCTGCTCTCACCACGTAAAACGCTCAGTGCTAACTCGTATGTTGAGCACAAATGCTTGAGACAAGTCCTTTGCCTCTGAATGCAGCTTTACTGCTTTCAATGCAATACCCTCTCTAGCTCTTAATGGAAGGCCTTTAACCTTAACACAAGGTCATTGGCATCAATGCATTCACTCGTCAATGTAAACTCTCTGAGCAGCCTCTCAAATCATGCCCACTGACCTCAGTAGTTTACCTACACAATTTTCAACACAAAACCCCCATCCTCATTGCAACCCTCTCTCTATTTCGTGTGTCCCTCAAGACGACATCCTCTCAACAAAAGTCAAATGCCCTTAATTATTACATACTTATTAATTAGGTAACTTAGTTCAATTATTACATATAACATTGAAAGCTCCCAAGGATGTTGGGTTCATTTTTGAGTCTTGGTCCTCACAAGGTTTTTTTCCTTATAACATTTAGGGAGTTTTCCCTTGCCTGTCACGCCTCACCCCAAAACCCTGTTTTCCCTGCCACTTATCACTGCGGTGAGCAGACTGAACTGTGTTGCTCACAGCTTTCCGGACAGTCATGGGACACTCAAGGACCAATCCGGGAGCTCCACAGCTGATGGAATGGAGATTGAACTCAGCTGTGGAGCACTCGTTATAAGCGCAGCTTCGAGAGACATTCGGGGTGGATTATTCTGTATCTCGTCCACCTTGGATATCTGTGTTGTTTCCACATCCACCTTGGACACCCATATTGCGATCCCGTCCACTTTGTATCCCTGCGTTGCAGTCCTGTTTGCTCTTCCTAACCCGTGTTTCGGTCCTATCAGGCATCTAGGCTCGTGTGCGGCTGTGCCCGCCTATGTTTTGGTATCCGTGGCTGTGCCCACATTATGTACGCCGGTTTTTGTTTCACCTGTTTTCCGGCTCCACCTGTTTTCCATTTTGCACCAGTTTTCCGGCTCTGCCTGTTTGTGTTCGCTGTGTTTTCCCTTTGTTTGGTTAGCTCTTTATTAAATCTTGTTTTTTCCAGAACCTGTGCGTGTCTCTCCCTTTTGTCTGAGGCTGCATTACAGAATAATCCGCCTCGATGGAGATGGCGGGTTCTAGTTTGGTCCCAGATCTGCCAGCCAGGTTCAGCAGAGATCTGGACCTTTGCCTGCAGTTCGTTTTCAACTGTTTCAACGTTTTCAACAAAATGTTTTTGTCTGTATCCTTCCTGCTCCTCCCGTGCCCAGGTCTTGTTTATAGTTTCCAGTAGGGTGTTACAATGGGCCTCCAATATTTGGCCTATGGCCCAAGCTAGTACCGGGGAACAACTTTTAGAGGTTACTGCATCCACCTTTGGTCCTTCTCCTGCTGGGGCTCAGTCCCTGGGCCCATGGTCAGTCACTACGTCAGCGACAGAACTCACGCTCGCTAGTACTACTCAGGGGGACAGGTTCGTTGACCGTAGGGACTTTCCGCGACTGGTGCATCATTTGTTAGATCTTCCGCTCGCCAGTGTGCAGAGGACGTTACTCCCTGGTTCTGTCCAGGAGACGTCACCCACAGAGTTTGCCCAGAGGAGGTCATCCATATTCAAGCACACCACGCCCTTTGGTTTCATATCTGAGCCTGTTATTTCTGTATATGAGCAGTTAGAGCCACACAGTTTCGTACCGGAGTCTGATGCATCCCATGGCTAAGTATTTGAGCATGCTAGCTCTGTACCTGAGCATGCCGCGCCTCTTAGCTTCATAGATGATCCGTTGGCGCCTCATAGCTCAGTACCTGAGCCGTTAGCACTGTCTTGCTCTGTACCTAAACACGTCAGCTCAGTACAGAGGTCCAATGCGCTGCTTGGTTCTGTACCTTGGTTCTTGTAGCTGAGCATGTTAGCACCATACCTCAATTTGTTACTTCCGTATTTGAACCATTAGCGGCACCTGGTTCTGTGTCTGAGTGCGCCATGCCCTTTAATTTCATGCCTGAGCATGCTAGCTCCATATCTGAATTCCTTAGCTCCGCTTTTGCGCATGTCACGCCTCTTAACTCTGAAGATGCGTCGTTAGCATCATCTAGCTCCGTTTCATACCACGGTACCCAAGCCATTAGTGCCTCTTAGCTCCTTACCTAAGCTGTTAACGTCGCCTAATAGCTCCGTACCTGAGCTGTGTCGTTTAGCTCGGTATCTAAGCATGACGTGCTATCTAGCTCCATACCGGATCAAGTTGGCTCCGTACCCGAGTTCGAAGTGCCGTTGTTTTCCGTACCTGAGCATGTCGTGTCACTTAGTTTCGTACCTAAGCAAGACGTGCCACTTAGCTCCGTATGGGTGTCCGCCACACTGCTTAGCTCCCTATCTAAGCCGTTAGTGCCGTTTAGCTCGGTATCTGAGCACAACGCGCCGCCTAGTTCCATACCTGAACAAGACGTGACTCTCAGTTTCTTATCGGAGCCAGCTGCGCCGATTCCTGCGCCACAAACATTTGCGCCAACCTCGGTGCCACGGACATTTGTGCCGAGGATGTCCGCGCCCGTACCTGTGCCAAACACGTCAGTGCCAGTACCAGTGCCGAGGACATCTGCGCCTGTGCCAGCACCAAGGAAGTCAGTGCCAGTGCCAGATCCGAGGAAGTTCGTGCTTGTGCCTGCACTGAGGAGGTCAGTTTCAGAGACTGTCCAGATGCTTGCCCAGATATCGCCTGTCCCAGAGTCTGTTCAGAGGATGCTCGACCGGAGGATACTCGTCCCAGAGACCATCCAGATGACACCCGTCCAGAGGACGCAAGTCACAGAGACTATCCTGATGCCTCTCCAGTGCATGTCATGTTCTGAGGACGTCCAGACTGAGGCCTGCCCAGAGGCCATTTGTTTCCGAGGAGCCTGCACAGAGGCCTTCCCAGAGATCGTCTGTTCCCGTGAGGCCTTTCCAGAGGTCATCGGTTCCCAAGACCATCCAGGAGATGTCCTGAACGCGTTGCCTCTCCCAGAGGAGGTCCAGTGCACGTCACCTCTTCCAGAGGGAGTCCAGCCTCGTTCCTGTTCTGTGGATGTCCAGAATTTTTCGTTTCCTGGCTTGTGTCTGGCTTCAGCTTTAGCGTTAACCTCCTTGCCTTTGAAAGTTTTGTCAAATTACATACGTCAAACGGGCAAGTGGCTGAGCCATGTTTAAAGCTCCATAAACATGAACCGAATTCTGAATTAAAGCTAGTTAATTGATAATCTCTAGTTGATAGTCAAGAGTCCAGTAACTTAACTGCTGTGTAATAACAGTCCCACTCTTGCCTCTCAAAACACAGCCTCTCAAATCAAGTTCTCTGCCCTGAATGTCATCCTCTTCCTTCTCAAATGAATTGCTCAGTATGTTCTCTACACAAGCTTTCTATCCCCAAACCAACCTTCTTATCTCAATACAAAAGCATAGCTCAAATGCCAAACACTCTCACTACAGCCTCTCAAAGCAAGTACTCAGTACAACCTCCCAGCTCACTCCACTAAACGCCAGCTCTCAACACAACCATTCTTCTCCCAGCAAATCTCCTTTACATCACCACACAATCCCCTCTCATACAAACAAGCCTGCCTTTCCTCGATCACCAAAACAGAACTCAATTCAACAGAATAGTCAAAATGCTACCAGATGCTGCTCCGCCAATAGCTCTCCATTATTATCAGTCTCTGTCCTCATTGACCTGCCTAAAATACCTTCTCCACCTTCAACCCATCTGGCAGGCGCAGAGAAATGCTAAGCACGGTCATTGCTCACGCTCACCCTCCACAATCACATTTCACACTTTTGCCAAGAGGCTGCCTCTGCTCTCTCATCCCAGAAGTTTATTATCGTAGGATAAACTTGCTTACGCAGCACCGGATCTCATGACACTTCTTTAAATAACTTATAAATTAGATCCTCCAACTTCCCAGGCACCTGTTTCTCAACCATTCTCCAGATATGCTCAGACCAGGTCTCCGGTTCTCAGAAAAATGCAATTTTTGCAGCTTATATCTAAGTACTGGAGATTTGGAGGCCCACAACACCTACAGCTGTTTTTCACTCTGTTTTCAGTTTTTCTACAGTTTTCAGTCATACATCTGTAAAGAACTGGCTGCACAACCCAGAGCGTTACAGAATCTAAACAGGAGCAGGACTTACCTCTCTCATTAGAGGGTGCAATACTTAGGAAACTTCTGCAGATTTCACCTGTTAACAGAGACAAACGTGAATGAAGTGTCCATCACAATATGGGCATCCATATACAGTGTTTAACAACACCCCATTTGCCACAGTCACAGCCTTCAAATGGTGGATTTTCACCCATTGATCTTTGCAGAACACTTCAAATTCTGAAATATTTCTAGGTCGTCCTGCATTATTCAAGTTTGGGGACTGTGGAGGTAAATCCAAAACCTTGATCTCTCTTTTAAGTAGATTTTGAGGTATCTACACAGAATTTGCAGTGGCACTGACTAGACTACAAATCCAACTACAAAAAATCACAATAACCTGTCAAATATATAACTATTTCCATCTGTGTAAAAAAAGATCAGATGTAAAAACTTAAATAAACATTTAAGTAACACATTTAATTGATCAGTCCCTTTTGACCATTATAAATGTGCCCAGGTACAAAAAAATCACCTTCCAGATCACATACATGGCATTAGTTGTAGTGGATTTGGCTGTTCTTTGAGGATTCCACTGCCATTAGTAATTTAATTTAATTATTACATATAAAACATGATGCCCAAGGAGGAGGTTAGTTTCCTTTTTGAGTCTTGGTCCTCCCAAGGTTTCATCTTCATCACATTTAGGTAGTTTTTCCTTGCCACTGTCACTGCTCAACTGGTGCTGGGAAGCAACCGTGCTACCACGGTGCAACTGCCTATCATTAAATATTCGTGTTTAATTAAAAAGTACGCTTTTTTGGCTTTTAACAGAGTTAATAAATAATTTGTTACACTCACAGTTCCTAATTCTTTACTTAATGACAAGATGACATCGTTTCCACAGTCCACCCTGGTTCATTAATGAAGGAATAAAATTAAGAGAGTTTTAAGAGAGTAAATCATTAATATGCTATCAGTTTTAGTTTGTATTTTTTATTTAGTAAGGATATAATGTAGGTTTAACATTCATGTTAAACCTGATTCAATAAGGAAGCTTAATAGCTTTCAATAAAGTTGAGAAATAATCTGTTGCATGTTTTAGTTTTTAATTTATGTATTAATAAGGTTGTAGCCTATAGTTTCCTTTTTGGTTAATTATTAAATGGTTTTCTCTTTATTGTGAATCCATAGGTCTTTAAAATGTGTTTTAGTTCAAAATTACATTAAAATCAAGCCGTGGTTAAACTGGAGAACGAAGAACTGATGTGTCTCTCACCGCTCAGGTCGATGTTCTGCTCGCAGGAGGACCAAATCCCGCTGTGGAACTTCCTCAGGACAAACTTATCCTCCCCGGTCTCCCACACGTACTGCACCAGGCGGCTGTTATTGATGCTGGAGCTGTTATATCGTATACAGTGTGTGGGTCTGATCTCAGTTACTGTTCCGCTACAGAACGGCTTGAGGACTTTGCGGTTCCCGGAGCACCAGTAGCTGGTACTGAGCGCGCATCCGGCCAAGAGCAGCGCCAACAAGTTCAGCGCCAAGGCGAGAGAAGCCCGCTGCCGCCGCTCCATAGCGCCCTGTCTCCAGAAGGTGCTTCTTCAGAGCCGTGGAAATCCAGATTTTTCCTTCGGGTGTCCTAGAGGGTGGTCTGTGAAATGCCTTCTGATTAGAAGGATGCTGAGGCGAGAGAGAGGCGCCTCACAGTTTCGACCCCCTCCCATTTCACTCCTGTTCCAATGGCTGTGTCCCAAACGGTTCACTAATGAACCGATTCTCCTTACGCACTCTTCTGATGTCCTGTACTGGCTTGTGTACTGAAATCATAACAATAAACCAATACTTTAAAATGCAACGATGACACTTGATTTATCATATTTCCATATACTGTACAGCATTCAGCAAACGTTTGCAGTCTCCTACAGGATGTTCCTCACTCAAAGACAGTAAGAGCCATTTAGACCACCAGTGGAAATTCGTTGTACCACTTGGCTGGCGTATGGATAAAATACTCAAAGCTTGTCTTTGAGGGTGGGTCCAGACAATCCATGATTGACCCACCAAGGTTTCTACAGGGAGCAATGAATGCAGGAAGCAACTTTAGGGTGACATGGAAGATTGAAAGCCTTCAGGGGTCTGACGGTACACTTATCAGGGTGACTGATGGAACTTGACATATCAGTTGAGTTAGTGGATTCAAGGTGCATCTGGTGACAGATGAGTCCACATCAACCCGTACCCTAGCAATTTATTGACGTGGCAGCCAGAAAAAAACAAATACAAGAATGATTAGCTGCAAGAAAACAGCAATGGTGGATATGGTTGACGTTTGGGATAAGGTTCCAACTAAAATGATTCAGCCCACCAGATTGCCAGTCCTCAATGATTCCTTCACTTTAGTCAGTAAAAATAAGCACCTCCTTGTCACCTCCCCCATTCTCTTGGAATCATAAATAGAGGCATCTCATCAAAATGAGATGGATTGCGATGTCACTCCTTGGATGTTTCAGCTTGCAATTGGTAAAAAGATAAGTCTGTCTTGGTCTCCTGCCGCTTTGAACCGGCTACAGCCTTGAATCAATCAAGCCGTCCTCCCAAATGTAAATCATGTGGGGTCTGGATGAAGTGTTGGACACCACCGCTTGTTAATTTATCTCTCGGTTTCAAATGTGGGTCAGGCTTGTCAGCATGACCAGCTGAGGAATATCGATGGCCTCCTCCTTGGGAAGGTCTCTCAAAGTCAGCACCACATCTTCCGGTTCCTTGTCCACACCTCCACCCCCAGGGGTTGAAAACCTGAAAAGGTATTGATTTGTCGGTAATTGCAACCGAGTAATTAGCATGCACATGCATGCGCGGTGACATGTGTACGAACGCGAACACACATAATTTAGACTGAAAATCACACACACACACACACACACACACACACACACACGATTTTTCAGGCATGGAAATACAGACGTTTTTATTAGACACAGACACACGCTGAGTCATTTCCATTACACACGCTTTCATTAGACAGTCCTTGCATAGTTGTTAATGGTCATAATGAATGCAAGAGAGCTCCGCTTTGCATCTCTGAATTTATATTAGCCAATTCAACCCTAAATTATATCAAGCCATTGATGACGTCTTAGGGAGTTTTTTTCTTCTGCTCCAGTTTGAGGCATAATGAGAAATGTGAGAGGTGGGCAGGTTCATGGCCTTAAATGTGTCAGTTTACAAGTAAGAGGAACATTTCCCCCCTAATTTAGTTGTGTCACAGAACTACCATTCTGGATGGGTGAGGGATGTTTAGATCTGCATGTACAGGATAGGCAAAGCAGTATCTATGTTTGACCTGGCCCTGATCTCGACTGTTTGTAGGACCTATGCAACATTTATGTTATTGACTTTGTAGTCGCAGAACAATAACTTACCATCTCACTTCGATTAAATGGTTGTGCCTTGTAGTGACAAAGATGTGCTCTATTTCAGTGGTTCCCACAATTTTTTCCTTGGAGCCCTTTAAGTATTTTGAAAACCTCAGAGCACCTCAGAGCAGGCAAAGCATGTGATGTTTGGCGCCCCCTGAGGGGGTCACGGACCCTAGGTTGGGAACCATGGCTCTGTATGATTGGTGTTACTTAAAGTGAGTTTACTTTTGCGTATCCAGTGGTTAGCCTTGAAATGGGCTAAACGAAAGCAGGATACAATTTTTTAACGCCTTTCAAGACGGCGATTCTCGTTTCTGCCAGCAGGTGTCACAAGAGTTTGCTTACACTAGATTTATATTCAGATGTGAATTAGATGTATATGAGACAGATTTGTATCTCATATTATAATTCTTAAGATGCTTAAATTCGTAAGAGAACGGACGTTGATCGGATGAACGTTAAACATTGCATACCTTCAGCAGTGAAGGACTTGGTAAAACCGTCACCATAAACACAGAGTTTGTTGATTCAGCACCTTTAATACCCTAAATCTTAATGCCACCATGCTGCGTGTGCATGCACGTGCAGCCCCCCCGCAGTCTGCTGGCAGTCCCTCCTAATTAAAACATCTTCCCATGAGCCTGGTTGGACCCACATTTGGAACAGCCAGGATTCTCTATTGTGCTTCCATCTCCGGTTCAGACGTACAAAATAAGGTCTTGTCAGGCTCATACGATAATCACTAGCATCAACTCTTTAAGCCTGTGGAATAATCAGTACTCAAGGTTATAATCTTTAGAGCACATTTAACTGTGACCTGGTTCGTATGCAATCACCAGCAATCAGTAGAGCATTGACATCAATTTTGTGTTCATATTTCTTTTCTAAAACATGACTTTTCTCAATACACCACCACATAAGGCTCATTGTATTGCCAGGCTGCATCCATGGTGTACATTTCAGCTCCAGTCTTGAAAGCTATACATATTTGGGACCTTGAGGTTAATGGTTCTCTCGCCCTCCGCACAGTGGGCAAGGTGAGCTCGGTTTGAGTGGCATGCTCTATATCAGGGAGACGAATGGATGAGTTTAGATTAGCATTTGCCCTACACCCGGGAGAACACCGAGGACATATTTTATGGTTAGCAACTGAAATAGTAGTAGAGTTTTAGACGAAGATAAAATCTTATGATGTTCCTAATTTAACTAATCAGTCACATAAAATGCCTCAGAAGAGCTGATTAAAGTTTTAATTCTACAAATTGGGTCGACATTGGATTGAACCACTGATCAGTGCTTTTCTGAATGAATGTTTTATGGGCGTGAGCTCATTGCTGTTTCAAGTGCATGTGGACGGATGGATGGAAAACCAATATGCTAGGTAGGTGGTTATTTAATTTGTTTATTCAGGTATCCAATTCATTAACTTACTTATGCTTACTATAGCAATATTCATGTTAGTGTGTGAAAGCTCCGAGGCTGAAAGAAGAAGATGACAGGTTTTCCATAATTACCCTACACTCAGCAATACTGTGAACCTCTCAGAGGATTTATTATGATTTTTTTCACATTTTAACTCTTAGATGGGAGATGAGGATATATATATATATATATATATATATATATATATGTAAAAAAGTATTTAGTAAGTCACTGATTGTGCAAGTTCTCGTACTTAGAAAGATGAGAGAGGTCTGTAATGTTCATCATAGGTACACTTCAACTATGAGAGACACATTGACAAAAAAAATCCAGGAAATCACATTGTAGAATTTTTTAAGAATTTAATTGTAAATCAAGGAGGAAAATAAGTATTTGGTCACCCACAAACAAGCAAGATTTCTGGCTCTCACAGACCCTGTAATTCTTCTTTAAGAAGCTCTTCTCTTCCTCCACTTGTTTACCTGTATTAATGGCAACTGTTTCACCTCATTATTCTGTTATAAAAGACACCTGTCCACAGCCTTCAAACATTCATGACTCCAAACTCAACCATGGCCAAGAACCAATGAGCTGTCAAAAGACACCAGGAAGAGAAAATTGTAGACCTGCACCAGGCTTGGAAAGAGTGAATTTCAACTGTGGGGAGCAATTGTAAAAAATGGAAGACATACAAGGACATTAATAATCTCCCAATGATCCCGTTGGGTCAAATGATCACGAGAACGGTGAGCAAAAATCCCAGAACAATACACGAAGGACCTGATGAATGAACCTGCAGAGGAGCTGGGACCCAAAGTAACAAAGGCTACCATCCAGTAACACAACACGCCTAGAGAATAATTCAAGCCGTGCAAGTGCCAGGCGTGTACCCCCTCTTTAAGCCAGTACTTGTCCAGGCCCGTCTGAAACGTTTGGCAGAGAGCATATGGATATCCCGAAGAGGATTGGGAGAATATCTTGTGGTCAGATGAAAACCAAAATAGAAACTTTTTTGGGTAAAAACTCAACTCGTCATGTGTTTGGAGGAAGAAGAATGCTGAGTTGCGGTTTCCCAAGAACACCATAACCTACTGGTGAAGCATGAGGTGGAAACATCATGCCTTGGGGCTTGTTTCTTCTGCAAAAGGGGACAAGGACAAGTGATTCCGTGTTAATGGACGAAAATGAAACAGGGTCAGTGTATCATGAATTTTAAGCCAAAACCCCTCCTTCCATCAGTGAGAGCAAATGAAAATTGAAACATGGGCTGGGTCTTCCAGCATGAACAATGATCCCAAATACACCGCTTGGGCAACGAAGAAGTGGCTCTGTAAAAATCATTCCAAGGTTCTGGAGTGGCCTAGCCCAGTCTCCAGACCTCAGTCGCGGGCCCCCATAGAAAAATTTGTGGAGGGAGTTGAAAGTCCGTGTTGTCCAACAACAGCCCCAAAACATCACTGCTGCTAGAGGAGATCTGCATGGAGGAATGGGCCAAAATAAACCAGCTACAGTGGTGTGCCAACCTGGTGAAAGACTTACAAGGAAACGTTTGACCTCTGTCATTGCCAACAAAGGTTATGTTACAAAGTATTGAATAAAATTTTTGTTATTGACCAAATACTTATTTTCCACCATAATTAACAATTAAATTCTTTAAAAATGCTGCAATGTGATTTTCCTGTATTTTGTTTCTCATTTTGTCTCTCATAGTTGAAGTGTGGCTATGATGAAATTTACAGACCTCTCTCATCTTTCTAAGTAGGAGAACTTGCACAATCATTGGCTGACTAAATACTTTTTTGCCCCACTGTACGTCTATGATCCCCATTTCTTCTTTTTCTTTTGGGTTTAATGACAATTGCCATACTGTATTGTTGCATTATCGCCACTGACTGGCCTGGATGATGTCCATTGTCTTTGGAAGATCGCACCATTGAGTGTTCTATTTAGGGTGCCCATGTTTGAAGTCATAATTTTTGAAGTCATAAAATTTGGGGACAAAAAAAAAATTCAACAGACCATTTGTTGCCCGAATTTTTCAAGTGAAGATGTGTTCGAATTCCAAGGATCTGCTTTATACCTTATAAATAACCTCTGAATAAATTGTGATCATCATGGCTACCCACTGATAGGTGGAACATTAGGTCATGTAGAACGCCATATTGATCCTCTAGCAGTCAACAATCAAACAGTGCAACTCATGGCTAAAGAGTGTCTATTAGTGTTCATATCAAGGTCACATCATGTCGAAAAATATATCTAATGTATGATTTTATATCTTGGCACAACACTTTATGTTGGGTGTGCATGGTGCATGCAGGCTCACCCACTCAGCTCCTCAAAGACCATATAAGGACTTCAGTACACACTGTAAGGTTGTGTTTGCAGCTAGGTATTGGTGTGAAACACTTCAGTCTGCCTACAAAGTGAGACAAACTGACATCACACCGCTCTGAGTTGTCTTTTCTGACCTCCATGCTTTCGTGTTTAGTGTTCTCTCGATTCAGCCTCACCTATTTAACTCAGCCTGGCTAATGAACAGCCAATTACTGCAGATGATTACAGTTCTCCCTTAATGACCTTCCCCCTGTAATGCCTGTATTTACAAAAATGACTCCCGGGTTGCTTCCCATCCAGATAAAAATATGATTTCAGGCTTCCAGGAAAATGGATATATATCCCCTTCATTATGCCAGCCGTAATATGTAGTTAAACTCTGGGTTTGATCAGATTGACCTTTTTTTGGGGAATAATTGCATGTGCTATCTCAGTTCTGGTACATTTACTCGCCTTTGACAGTAATGAAAAAAGTTCTTGCAGCAGTGGTGGGAAACTCATTATCATGTACTGTGAGGCCTGCTATTACAACAGCTCATTATTATAATAGTTTGCATTTATCAGCCATCGAAGAAAATTTAGTTACTGTTACACAGCAGTAGACCAGAGTCATGATTCAGGACGGAGCAGTGTAAAATGAATATATATACACACATAATTATACTCATATTCAGGGCTCCAGTTAGAGTCGTCAGCTCCAGAGACTCCCAATTCCAAACTCATCCGCTGTCTGTGTGGAGTTGCATGTTCTTTTCATGTGTGAATGGGTTTTCTTAAAGTCCTCCTATATTCCAAAGCATTGGTTCAAATTTTTAGTATGACACATGGATATTTGAGCTTGTTTGTTTGTTTATTTGTTGATTTAATGTCATGTCAGCATCAATGACATTTGAGGACAGGAGCAAGGTTATATTGACGCTAGTTATACAGATTCACACTTCCAATTTAGAGCGACCGATTAACCTAATACAGTGGTACCTCGGTTCTCAACCACGTAAAGAACTCGTCAAATTCCTTTCTGTGACGCATTTTGACTTGAAAAATTTGTCTCGGGTCTTGTTGTTTGCTCGATACTGATATGAGCCTCGCCTCGCGACTCATTTCAGCCGAAAGTCAATTCACGATTCATGATTCACGATTCGCGAATCCTCCTGGCTTTCAGGCTGAGCAGTTAGCATTAGTGCCCTGAGTTCATTTACATTTACATTTACAGCATTTAGCAGATGCCCTTATTCAGAGCGACTTACAGAAGTGCTTTGTAATCTTCCAAGGAGACAGAACCTCATATTAGTACAAGTAAACAATAGCTCAAGTACACAATCCAACTACAACCTACTCGTATCTGGTGTAGAGAATTATTATTTAGATTTTTTTTTAAAGGAGGATATGCAGTTTTACTCACTTAAGTGCTGGGTGAAGAGGTGAGTCTTTAGTCGCCTCTTGAAGACAGCAAGAGACTCCATCCAGTGGAAGTTCATTCCACCACCTGGGTGCCAGGACGGAGAAGATTCTTGAAGCTCGTCTTCCTTTAAAGAAGACATGGAGGCTCCAGTCGGGCCAAGCTCGTATCTCGGAGGGTGCGAGGTACAGAACGTGGTTTGATCAGAGCTTTTAGGTAAGATGGTGCTGTTCCATTTTTGGCTTTGTAGGTGAGCGTCAAGGTTTTGTATCTGATGCGGGCAGCTACAGGGAGCCAGTGAAGTGAATGCAGCAATGGGGTGGCATGAGAAAACTTGTGTAGATTGAAAACCAGACGAGCCGCTGCATTCTGAATCAGTTGCAGGGGTCTGATTGTACACATTGGAAGACCAGCCAGAGGAGCATTGCAGTAATCTAGTAAGAGACTGAAGAAGCACTTGCGTGGCTTCTCTGGAAGTTCACCAATAGAGTAGGTGTTTTGCTTTTACTTTTTTCACTTTCAATCCACTACTCACTAAATTACATGACATTTTCAGCACTATTATACAATAAGCTTTGCCTTAATGATTTTGGCCATCTGTAGGTTAATGTTAATGCGTAATCCCCTCCGATATGATACAGTACAGACTATATTAATCTCATCGGTCCATGATACATTTAACTTGATGATGGATTGGTCGGAACATATCCCCATTGTAAATCAAGGAGCACCTGTGCAATACAACTCCATTAATGCATATAATGCCTTATATAGTGTGGATTTTTTGGGGGTCTGGAACGGATTAATTCAATTTACATTGTTCTTTATGGGAAAAATTAGCTCGGTACCATTTTTGGTACTCGACAAGCCTTCTGGAACGAATTATGCTTGGGTCGTCCATCTTCCATGCTTGGGTTCAGTTGCATGGATTATAGACTGTATTATTTGTAAGTCTCTCTGGATTAGGATGTCTTCTAACATTACTAAATGTAATGACACATTCATAAGCTGCATTAATTTTGGCATTGAAATTGGTACAAAATCAACATATCCGTGTTTAGAGTAATTCTCTAGGGAATATTAGTTCCATCACTTATACAGTTAAAACAGTTGGGAATTAAAACCTCTTAAAAGGGGATAATCCTAACAGTAGTAATAAAGCCTGCCAGAGCGAACCCTGACTATGTCTGGTGCTAAAACGGACCTAATTAAGGATGCCTCTATAAAGTTAAACATGTCCTATTTTATTATTCTGAAAGATGAACTCATTCAAGTAAAACGAGACTGGAATTATACCATTTATATAACTTATTAGATTGATGTTACGTCTCATGCTGTAGGCTGTATTGATATGCAGTCCTACTGCTTATACTGTATTAATATTCATAGCTTCTTGCCATTATTCAGAGAGACTTACAACAAAGTATAATCCAAGCATCTGAGTGTTATATGGCAACTTGCTAGTGGTGTGATTTGTGCCTTCAACCTTATGGGCGAACAATCCATTACCTTAACCAGAAACTAAAAGGTTACAGAAATGTACAAATGATTCAAGGGACTAGATGCATTACATGTTTGAGGAGAACCCAAATTCTGTGGAGAAAGGAGGCGTCTGTCCTGCGCCGTGGGCCACAGGTGGCTGCCTGGACTTTCCATCACTTCACACAGATTAATCTCAAAGGAAAGAAAGGACTCTCCTATCTCCGAGCACAATTGAAGTGCAAAATGTAATAAAAATCTAATAAAAGCCGAAAGAATGTGCGTGTGATTGGAATGCAAATGAAACCACCAAACCCGCGTGACCTTTCCTTGTCCAATTAGGAGACGTGTGTGGCATCGGATCATGGACGCATTTCCAAGCGGGCTGTTTTTCCCCACTCTGTTTAAATGATACGGCTCCTATAAGACACTATCAAAAGCAAATGTGCTTCTCCAAGTTAGTTTGGAAAATAGTCAATATTTTAGTGAAACAGATGAAAGAGTTGGTTTCTGTGAATCATACCACCCAGGCTACATCAAAGGGAAGGCAGATCCCTCACATCAGACCTAGTCTGTATTTCTAAGTCTTAATGCATAATACAGAATGTCAGCTCAATTTATGTGATGGAAACCCATAGTGTCTTCAGAACGGGGTTTTGGGATGTCTGGAAATTAAAATGAAATGTTTTATGCTGACACCAGTGATTGACAGATAGGTGTTAGGAAGTGTAGTGTTTTACATAGGTAGGGCGATTGGAATACGTTATATTTTCTCAAAATAAATATTGGAAATACACTTTATTATATACACCCATTTAATGTAAATATCTAATCATCCAATGACATGGCAGAACCTAATGCATTGGTCAAGACGAGCTGCTGAATTTCAAACCGGCATCAGAATGGGGAAGAAAGGTGATTTAAGTGACTTTGAACATGGTATGGTTGTTGGTGCTAGCCTAGGCTGGTCTGATTTAACACACTCTCTAGAGTTCCAGAGAATTGTCTGGAAAAAAGAAAATATCCAGGGAGGACAGTTCTCTGGTCCTCAGGTCAGAGGAGAATGGCCAGAATAAACAACATGACACGTCAAACCTTGATGCAGATAGGCTGCAGGAGCAGAAGACCACACCGGATGCCACTCTCAACTTAAGGCTACATTTCGCACAGGCTCATCAAAATTGGACAATAGACAATTCCAAAAATGTTGCCTGGTCTGATGAGTCTCGATTTCTGATCGAACATTTGGATGGCCGGGTCAGAATTCGGCATAAACAACACAAAGGCATGGATCCATCCTGCCTTGTATGTCAAGACATCTGGGTTACGCTAGAAAAAAATGGAGCTGAAGCCCAAACAGAGAAGCCTCCATGCTTCAAACCTTATTTGGCACCCAGCCTTGTTTCTTTTGTATAACAGAATGTAATTTACCGTGTTTTTTAAATTTTTATTTCTAATGAATGGCCTGCCACAGATGAGGACTGAGGTCTAATTTGCTAAATGGCTGACCACATTCACTCTGGAGAACCGGCTAATATAGTGGAAATCAGTAAGTCAATAATGACTTACTCACATCCTCCCTCCACGAGACGCATGATTTCAGGGGCCGAAAGTTCATTTTACTGAGCTGTTTTTGTCTTAGGTGATTAAGCTGATTTGGTTTTATTGTGGAGCAAATAAAAGTAATCCACATTCTGAGAGAGCAGGTTTGGAAAGAATTTCAGTTTCTCAAAAGCGACATTCCAGATTCGCTCTTCCCTCTGCTGTCAAATCCAACAGGAGGCTTTCAGAGTAACCCTTCCCTTTGGTGGTTCTTCTCTTTGGTGTCAAATCCAACAGGAGGCTTTCAGAGTAACCCTTCCCTTTGGTGGTTCTTCTCTTTGGTGTGAAATCCAACAGGAGGCTGTCAGAGTAACTCTTCCTTCTTTGTGCTTCCTTCCTTGACTGTCTTTGTTTATTGCTAACAAGTGGTTCCAGGCAGGTTAAGGAAAAAAATCATCCAGATTTCAGAAGAACTGGAAACACCAGGTTTCATTATCATGGGGTTTCAACTTGAATGCTGTATACCATCTCTCTTCTCTTCAAACAGTCAGCTCTGAGGACTTACACTCTGGTGGACAGCATGCCTGTGTCAAGCTTTGGAGTCAGACTGGACCAAGAACTGAGGTATCCTCATAAGGTCTAGTATTATTTTCCATGCTTGGAAACTTCAGCAGACTGATCTTGAATATTTGCCTGAAAAAAATGATGCTGGATTTTCTCTTGCCTTTATTCTGGTTCTTTCTGTGCCCATTTGCCATGGCCTCTCAGAAACCCAACACATTTCTTCTCAGCAGGTCAGCAGAGCACATTCTTCCTCTTCCTCCCTCCCTCACTCTCTTTCTCTCTCTCCCGCTCTAATTGTTGTCGATGCCATGAACACCTGAAACACAGCTGCACTTCCTGAGTGCTAAAAATTCAATAAAGAAGAATGCAACTTCCGGGGTTTAACTCAATATCCTGAATCTAAGATCTCATAAGTTGAGAGAAATTGTTATACGCTATGATGGCAGTGCAGTCCTTACCACCCATCACATATATAATACACATACATAAACAACAATAGTGTTACTTGAATCCATAATGTACTTGAATCCATAAATGACCAGTCTCGACCTTGATCTCATTTGGACTGGTCGTGTAAGGTGAATATCAACAATTCATTCAAACAGAATAAATTAGTCCTTTCTCTAAATAAATTAAAACAATTTCCTCCTCTTCTCGTACAGTATCCAGTCAGTGAACACGTTGTATTTTGAAAAGTCTTAAGTTAAGCTTGCAAGTGCATTTCCCTCTGCTCGCTTTACTATGTTAGTACAATTTAGGATAGTTTTTTATTTGAGAACAGATTTAAGTGTTATTTTCTTTCACATTTAATTGTTACGGTCCGCCAAATTAAATTAATTGGTAAATTTTTTGGCAAACCGTAAAAATAAAAGAATAAGAGGTTAGGACCCAAATGCAGTTAGCCCCAGATCAAATTGATGAACCAAAATATAAATAACAAAAAGAACGAAAAAATAAACTAAAAGAAAACAAAAATAAACCAATAAGGAAAACCCACGCTGTAAGCGTACAGCGCCGCTATTCACAATACGCTTATCGCGTGGCTCCGCTACGGCAACGGCTCACGGCTCTGCGCATGCGTGAAGTGCTAGTCCCCGAGCGAAGCTTCCGCAACCACGTACCCCACAAAAATCCCAATATAGCGCCCGCAGGAGTGTGGCACGGACGCGGGGAATGAAGAGGACGAGGCTATAGGAGCTCTGCTTCCTCTTCAAAATGTGATCGCACAAAGAAGGGGGGTGATGGCGTGAGAGGGAAAAGGTGGAGGCGAGGCTCAAAGCAGCCGGGAGAAGAAGAAAAAATAGACACAAAAAATAAACGAATGCTGGCCTTACGCTATAAACTAAGGTCCTACCTTACCGAACAATCTCCCAATTGCCCCCACCTGGTGGTCTACGAACCCCCAGTCGTACCTTTGACCCTAAAACAAAACAAAAGCACGAGAGAACAATGAATGCTGTGTCAAAGCAGGTGCAGCAAATTACGTGGCATCGGGCTGCTTACGCAATGGTGCAACACCCGTGTGAGCCCAAAGGTGTGCTTAAATAGGCTCAACAACAGGTGTCGCCACTTACACGATTAATAGCCCGTAAGGCTGACGCATGCGCGATCACGCTGGGGGTGCTCCCGTATGGAGCTTAATTGCTCAAGTACGGAGCTTATGGGTGCGGCGTGCTTAGGTACAGAGCCAGGCAGCACCAAATGCCAAGGTACGGGCTAACAGACACGGCAAGCTCAGGTACGGCACTTATGAGCATGGTGTGCTCAGGTACAGAGCAGGGCGACGCTAAACGCTCAGGTACGGAGCTAGGCGGCCCTAAGTGCCCAAGTATGGGGCTAACGGGCACGGCGAGCTCAGGTACAGAGCTTATGAACGTGGTGTGCTCAGGGACGGGGCTTGGCGATGCCAAATGCATACGGAGGTACGGAGCTTAATTGCTCAGGTATGGAGCTTACGGGCGGCGCTAACCGCTCAAGTATGGAGTGTTCCAGTCAGGGAGGAAGTGACACGCTGCAGGTAAGTCCCATCCTCTCCCTAGCCTGCCTTTTAATGCGGGCTTCGACCAGTATGGCCAGGTTGAAAAGGTTGACCAAGGAAGAGGAAGAGCAGCTCAATATCCACATCCTCATTAAGCCCCTGTTTAAAATAGTGCACTAGCAGCACCTCATTAAAGCCACTCACCTCGGCCTATAGTCTAAGGCCCTACCTTACCGGGGTAATCTCCCAATTTCCCCCAACTGGCGGTCTACGAACCCCCAGCCATACCTTTGACCCTAAAACAAAACAAAAGCGCGAGAGAACAATGAACGCCGTGTCAAAGCACGTGCAGCACGTGCGCATCACGTGGCATCAGACTGCTTTTGAAATGGTGCGACACCCGTGTGAGCCCAAAGGTGTGCTTACATAGGCTCAACAACAGGTGTCGCCACTTACATGATTAATAGCCGGTAAGGATGCGCATGTGCGATCGCACTGGGGGTGCTCATGCCGCCATGTAGGGTCAACACTGGCCTCTAGCGGCCAAAGCGTGACCCCTAATATTAATAATAAAAATGGACAGAATGGATGTTGTTGGCTGTATTCAGTTGACTTTAATTTTGATTCTGATTAAGTTTGAGAGAAGAAAGGAAACAGAAACATGACAAGTCATTTGCTTCCAAACGTTACATTTCTCTAGTTTGACTAAGACTACAATATAATAATGTTTTTAAAAATTAAATATTTAATGTTATATTTCACAAAATATATGATGCAATATAATACTATTATAAAATATAATGTATAATGAATAATAATAACTGTGAATTGCAAACTAATTCCATTTTCTCCATTTTCTTCTGTTTATTCTTGTATGATGAAAAAAATAAATAATAAAAGTCTTGACTTGACCTTTGTGTCCCAGACTTGATGCAGTGATGAGCACAAAGCCATACTAGGATCACATTGTTAGGAAGAACCCCTCGAAACTGTCTTGTCTGAATGAAATCCATGTTTAAAAAAGTATTATTACAGCCACTTTGTCCTCTAAAACGATTTGGCAAGAACAGTTTATTGGGGGCAGGTTTTACGTCTACGAAGTCCATATGCTAGATGAATGTGGAGGACATAAACTACGAGATGGTATTCGCTACACTAAGATATGTTGAATTTGGCAGAAACTAGCCACCTTGTTCACTAACAAATATCACAAAGGACGAGTACATCTATAAACTAAAGCTGTGGTTTAAAAGCACATGAGGTCAGAGCTGCAAGCTTATATTTAGGAATACAGTGGTGCTTGAAAATTTGTGAACCCTTTAGAATTTTCTATATTTCTGCAAAAATATGACCAAAAACATCATCAGATTTTCACACAGGTCCTAAAAATAGATAACCAGAACCCAGTTAAACAAATGAGACAAAAAAGTTATACTTGGTCATTTATTTATTGAGGAAAATGATCCAATATTACATATTAGTGAGTGGCAAAAGTATGTAAAGCAGTTAATTTGAAGGTGAAATTAGACTCAGGTGTTTCCAATCAATGACATGATTGATGACAATCAGGTGTGAGTGAACACCCTGTTTTATTTAAAGAACAGGGATCTATCAACAGGGATCTCTTCACAACGCATGTTTGTGGCAGTGTGTCATAGCATGAACAAAAGAGATTTCTGAGGACCTCAGAAAAAGAGTCGTTGATGCTCATCAAGCTGGAAAAGGTTACAAAACCATCTCTAAAGAGTGTGGACTCCACCAATCAACAGTCAGACAGATTGTGTACAAATGGAGGAAATTCAAGACCACTGTTACCCTCTCCAGGAGTGGTCGACCAACAAAGATCACTCCAAGAGCAAGGAGTGTAATAGTTGGCGAGGTCACAAAGGACTCCAGGGTAACTTCCAAGCAACTGAAGGCCTCTCTCACACTGGTTAATGTTAATGTTCATGAGTCCACCATCAGAAGAACACTGAACAACAATGGTGTGCATGGCAGGGATGCAAGGAGAAAGCCACTGCTCTCCAAAAAGAACATTGCTGCTCGTCTGCAGTTTGCTAAAGATCACGTGACAAGCCAGAAGGCTATTGGAAGAATGTTTTTGGTGGACGGATGAGAACCAAATAGAACATTAGTTTAAGAAAAGCGTTATGTTTGGAGAAAGGAAAACACTGCATTCCAGCATAAGAACCTTATCATATCTGTGAAACATGGTGGTGGTAGTATAATGGTTTGGGCCTGTTTTGCTGCATCTGGATCAGGACGGCTTGCCATCATTGATGGAACAATGAATTTTGAATTATATCTGAGAATTCTAAAGGAAAATGTCAGGACATCTGTCCATGAACTGAACTGTCCATGATCTGTCCATGAAGCACACAAGTCGTTCTACCAAAGAATGGTTAAAGAAGGATAAAGTTAATGTTTTGGAATGGCCAAGTCAAAATCCTGACCTTAATCCAATGTTGTGGAAGGACCTGAAGTGAGCAGCTAATGTGAAAAAACCCACCAACATCCCAGAGCTGAAGCTGTTCTGTACGGAGGAATGGGCTAAAATTCCTCCACGCCGGTGTGCAGGACTGATCAACAGTTACAGGAAACGTTTAGATGCAATTATTGCTGCACAGGGGGGTCACAGCAGATACTGAAAGCAAAGGTTTACATACTTTTGCCACTCACTAATATGTAATATTGGATAATTTTCCTCAATAAATAAATGACCAAGTATAATATTTTTGTCTCATTTGATCTACTTTTAGGACTTGTGTGAAAATCTGATGATGTTTTAAGTCATATTTATGCAGAAATATAGAAAATTCTAAAGCGTTCACAAACTTTCAAGCACCACTGTATATTCATGTGTAAGGTACGTGATCATGCAGTAGACACACAGAGACTCACACGCTTCAGTGTGAGTCTGTTAGCTCTGTGTTGAAGAGAAAATTAAAGCTATTCCTCAGGCCTCCACTTTTTCTTATGAAATGGTATCTGCTAGAAAAGCTTTCGATATGACTCACAGCAGGTCACTACTCAAAGCTGTGTGAGGAACTGAAAAACATAAGGCAGCTGAACCACTTTGTCACTTTATCAAACACACAAAAATCTGTTGCTCTGGTTTAAAGCAAGACATAATTCTTCTGGAACCTAGTTTGTGGCAAACAAATGATGCTGTGGTTGCAAGTGGTAGGCGTTGTTGCCAGAGATCCCCGGTTTCATCCTGACTCTACCTGTGTGGAGCCTGTGTGTCCTTCTCTAGGTATTCCAGTTTCCTCTGATACTCCAAAGACATGCATTAGGCCACTTGGTTGCTCTAAACTACTACAGTGTGTGTTTGTTTGGTGAGCCCAGTTGTTCTCTTGTTCCTGTCACGAATATAGATAAAAGAATAAATAACAAAGAGGATTGCCAGACTGAAGGTGGTGAACGACCCTATGGAGCGGAGTGTTGTGCTTATGGAGACGTTCAATGCAATAATGAGCAACCAAGAAGAACGTAAGCAATTTATCCTTCAGAGTGTGGAAAAAACATCGTCAAGACTTTCCCAAAGCCAATAAAGCTACTGTTGTAAAAAATGAAACTACAGGCAGTGGGCCATCACACTCTTGGCTGGGCTGCTAGAACAAACACTTTAACTTGTGGTTCACTTTACTTATTGTGATGATTCAGCCACCAGAAAAAAAGCATTGTTCTACAATAAAATGTTCTGTGTGGAAAATGGAAAATGTCTTTTTCATTAACACCCATATATATATATATATATATATATATATATATATATATATATATATATATTTATATGTAAAGACTGCATTTGTGAATTTAAATTGGTTTGCAAAAATATAGGAAATCAGGAAGACTCTTGGTGCCTGCCTCTCTCTCTCTCTCTCTCTCTCTCTCTCTATATATATATATATACATATACATATATGGGGTGCCACATTAGGGGTGAGCCCTACAAAAAGTATTTAATCACACTACAGAATCTGTACAGCTCTCAGGTAGGTGCACTCCATCACTTGGGTGTAATGGAATCAGGAAGATGCTGGCGGTGCATGGAGGCAGCCTGATTGCCTGGGACCTTTAATTTACCGCTCCTCAGCCTTCAGCCATGCTGCAGGAACCCTGCACACTGAACTGGCCTGAAACAGATACACACACCCTCCCATTCAGGACCTGGAAATCATTCTGATGTACAGAACTGTCTGAGAATCCTGGAGAATATATATATATAAATCACATGAGGATGTGCACGGGCTACAGGACATCTAAGCACTAAAAAACCTGCATCTTAATACATATCATATTTATAGAATGTTAAGGAGCACAAGTGTTATATCGGACTCACAATCCAAGAACCTCTATATATTGTGTGACCAATTTGAGACGTCTGGTGAGGTGGGATAAACACACATACAGTATACATATATTCTTACATTACTGGACATACTGGTTCCAGGAAACCTTCTGGGATTAATGGTACCAGGAAATCCCTTTGGGAGTTCTATTGAGTCAGGGACTGTCAGACTGACAACAACTCTCCAGAAGTGGAATACAAAGTGAGACAACTCAGGACTACGAACAAGCCCTCTACCTGCTGAGCTAGACACCTCCAGTAGTACTGGTTATTGGCATCCAAAAAGTCCAAAGGGGTTTCTGGCACCAAGAGTCTAGAAACTGTGTTAATCCTTTGTGCTTTTTGTAATATGCACATCATCCAACAGTTCCACCGTAAGCTTTTCTATTTTGACAGTATCATGTCTATTCTAGTCCATAAAATCCCAAATGGGTAATCAAGGTTGAGTTGTCGAGGGGTTCTGGCAGTGACATTTGGATGAACTCACTGGCATCATGCCGTCATTCTGTGGTGGTATGTGGGCCAGATAAATGTGATACGTTTGGGCCAGCACTGGGCCATCACTCATTTTCTGTCCAGAGAGGACTCGTGGGAATTGCTGTCTGACACTTTGAAGACCTCATTGTTGGGTAGGGGATTTGTTTTGAGGTTGGTGTGTGTGATAAAGGATAAAAAGTGGAGAAGGCTTTAAGTATTTCATTCACTGATGAGCTGATTCATGTTCCATTACTATAAGAACAACACTACAGAATAATTGTATGATAATAAAACAAGTGTTCATTCATGGTCTGTGTCACATGACCATAAACCCAACCCTCCAACCTGAGGAATGGCAAGTATTCTCAACTGCTCTGCTTTATGGGTATTATCAAAGGTGTACAGAACCCAAACCATTTTTGGTCACCTTGCCAGAGGTGGGATATGAACCCACCTATGAACTTACTCAATACATCCTGAGCTACCGTGGTTCTAATCATACTTGATTTCCCCTGGACACATTGTACACTTGAGCACCTTGATACTACATTACATCTTATTGATTTAATTTAATTCAAGATAAAAGCAAGGAAATTTCTCCATTTAACAATAACACCAAGCTAGCCAAGGTGAAATTGCAATGAGAGCTCTAAAGTCCCTGGGAGAATGAATGTTCTGTTCAGTGGCCTTGCTGAAAGCTGTTATTCAAGTATCTGCTTGGTGTCCCTCAGATTCCGGGACGTGAAAGTGCCTAGACCTTCTATACTGCATTCATTATCAGCCTAGTGAATACTAGGAGATGTAGGAGGCACAGGTCAGGTTGGGGTGGAATTTTCAGTGGTTTGGAGATTTAAAATAAAACAAAAACAGGGATTTGCAATTCAACACGTTATGCAGGACTACTGTGTTTTTTATGAAAACTTATTCTGGAGGTAGCCTCCACTTGCATCTTGGCACCTCCACCTCAATGTTAGTAAGCATTGAGGGGACGGGACTGTACGGGACTGTGGTAGCCTAGCACGGGACTGTGGTAGCCTAGCGGTTAAGGTACTGGACTATGGATCAGAAGGTCCAGGGTTCAAATCCCACCTCTGCCAAGCTACCACTGTTGGGTCCTTCAGCAAGGCCCTTAACCCACAACTGCTTGGATTGTAAAGTTGTACCAATTGTAAGTCGCTCTGGATAAGGGCGTCTGCTAAATGCTGTAAATGTAAATGTAAGCACGGAGAAATAACTGTGATTATTTAGCTTTTTTCAGTTGCATCCTGCTAGACTTCGAATAGAGTTTTGCCCTACATTATGCATGTGCCTGTATTGCAAATAGAAAATAATTCAACATTAAATTATTCAGCTGACTGTAGAAATGGTAGAAGTCAAGACAGCACTGGTATTATCCTAAAGCTAAGACAGCTTTTAGGATTTTTGATCACATTTGCGTTACTCTTCCGACGTTAAGGTAAGATAATGAAGTTAGGGACCGTTATTCTCTACCAGCTCCTGTCCTGACTGATACACTCTGCTGATGGTTGGTGTTGGTGGAGAACGTCAACGAGAGCACGACTGTGGAACAATTGGATCTGACAGCTCGTTCATCATTGCTGAGGCATCCGTTCCAGCCGGTAGCTTGCATTTCTTTGTGCAGCTCGGTAATTAAAAAAGAAACTGTAGGCCGTACACACCTGGACAGAACTGAGAAAAATTTGTAGCTTTCTTTTTTGTCTTTTTTTTTGAGTCAAATCAGCAAAACCTGCAATTTCATAGCCCACACACACCCAGCTGGCACGAGGAGTTCAGCGGTGCAGTCTATAAAAGTAATGGAGCAAAAGGTGGAGATTAATAGTCGACGCTTGGATCAAATCTCTGCCAGAGTGTCCTTGTAACTCCAGTGAAGGAGCATCAGTCATCAGTTACAACCTCCCACTGAGGTACGTTTCACGCCGCCAGCTGCCGCCTTTAAAATTTATGGTCCATACATATAAATAACAACAGTAAAGCCCAATATTTACTGCTGCGATGCCCAATTATGGCATATTCCACTCTGTATGACACACTGTGTTATTAGATTAGACAGTTTAAATATGATAATGCCATACAGTGACGTGACTGGGAATGAAGCTGGATGACAATCGACATATGGCACATATATTTTAGGAACATAAAAATCAGGATTAGGAGAACTGTGCTTAGTGTTAGTGTCTTTATTTACTCCACACGGTGCCTCTTGAGACAGAAGTTTTTTCCCCTAAAAGAACCTGTCTCAGTATTTTTGTATTTACACCCTTTCGTTTAGTAGTCCAGAGCCTGAACCACTGAGCCAGACCTATCCCGTTTGCTCAGACCAAATGTCAACACAGTACTGTCCAAAAGTCGTAGGCCACCAATAAATTTGGTTTAGCAATGGCATAATGACCATTTATAACATACTGTTGACGATTTGATCAAAACTTGGATTCGTCACTCCATAATCCTCTTTTCCACTGATCTTCATTCCAATCTTTGTGAGCTTTAGCACATCTTAGCCTTTTCAGCCTGTACCCCTTCTGAAAAAGTGGTTTCTTGGTTGCTACCCTTCCAAAAAGACCATTCCTGATCAAGCTTCTTTGGACTGTAGAAGGATCAACTTGTCATGTTGGCATTTTCACTTTCAAAAGTTACATTACCTTAGTATGACTAAGACTAAAATATAATACAAATGAATAATATTTATAATCTAACTATTATTTAACGTTATAATTTACTATTTTACGTAATGTATGAGAAAATATTATTGATTAATATATCATGTATAATGAATAATAATGAATGTAAAGTGAATTACAAACTAATTTTCTAACATTTTTTCAGTTTCTTCTTTTTATTCTTGTGTGATGAAAAAAAAATCTCGTCTCGTCTCTCGCGTTCTTGACTACAACATGTGCAGTTTCATAAAAAAAAAAAAATTTAAGTTAAAAAAATATTTAGCAGACGCTCTTATCCAGAGCGACTTGCAAGTTATACAGTCTTACAATCCAAGCAATTGTGGGTTAAGGGTCTTGCTCAAGGACCCAACAGTGGCAGCTTGGCAGTGGTGGGATTTGAACCCTGGACCTTCTGGTCCAAAGTCCAGTACCTTAACCGCTAGGCTACCACAGTCCTATTTCATCAGATCCATCAGCCAGTCACTTAGCTGGGGGAGTGAGATTGATACGAGGCTATGTACTATAGCCTGCTACTTCATTGTACCGTTATGTTAAAGGAACAATATAACCAATGAGAAGGGTGACGTGACGGAGAACGAAGATAAGATTGTGTCTGCTCGGTCTGATGGACCAATCAATAAGAAAACGAAAGTATTAGCATCGACTATAAGGACAAAGGACACAACTGTTGGTTGTAATCATGAAGTCATTGCTAACTGCAGCAAAGGGAAATGCCAAGTATAAATGGAAATTTAGGTAAAAATGGCTTATAATGAGTATATTTTCATATATCACATATTTAAAGTGCATGCGAATTAAAATATTGCCACTATATGATTTCATGATTATCCAACTGCATGTCACACATTTTTTGCTGTAAAACTGAAAAGCTATAAGTCTATATTTTCCCATTTTATCTTATATGCTGAGAACTGTATCTACATCGACTCATTAAACAATAGACACTGGAGTCTGTGCCGATCTCTATGGGTAACAAATCCTGTCCTATTGAGTTATTTTGCAGCATGGTGGTAAAAGCCCCGATGGAAAGGTCTGTGATCACTGCAGTGTGTGTTTGTGTGTCCCTGCTCATTAGTGCTGTTTCAGCCTGTTTGCCTGGTGTCTAATGTGCTCCACTCATGGTACACTGGCTCTTTTATGTGCTCATACTCCTGCCAGGGCTTCGGCATTTAGCCCATTAAAACCCATCCTGGATGCACCAGCAATTAACTCTCACCTGACGGTAAACAAACAGAGCCTTATGGAGGAACCAATTACAGTGCTAGCTTGATGCTTAATGAACGTTACACAGTATGACTGTTTTCTTCCTGTTGCCAACTTCTTATGGTCACAGCATCGTTACAGAATAAAGACTTTCATAAGATTGGTGACAAACAGAAAACCTTGTGATTAGCAATAGTATGTGTAAGGAAAGTTGTGAGTGGGTAGAAAAAAACAACAACAGTCTTAATTTCTTTTTCACCACTGTCTTCAATGTATAAGCTGAAAGCAATATGGCAAGCTTAGGTGATGATATACTGATAATCCTGCTGCATTTCTTTCATTTATTCCTAACAATTTGACAAAACTAAATGTTGTAGTTAGCGTAGCCTGATTCACTTAGCTTGGTTTGTAAATAACTGGCATGCTGTTTTTTTATCGTATGAATATGTAAAAACTGTCTATATTTGATCACATACTTTAGTTATCAAGCAAGTTATATGCAGGCATATTCTCTGAAGAAGCATGCTAACTAGCTAACTGCTACGTAACTCAAACTGATACAGTTTTAGGCTTGTTATGGTAACTTACTTTGCTAATACTTAGCTAATATACTGTTGAAATTTTAAAATACTGATTAAAAATCTTTAAAGCTTGTATTTCAGTACTTTCCTTATCTATTACTTTCATTTTTATTCGAGACATTTCTCAGAACTGTATCATTACTTTTACTCACTATGTTTCAGGTATTTTATAGAGCACTGAATATGACTACGTTTTCCTGGCAAGGATGATGCTAGTCTTGATCGGACAGAAGCCATCAAAGACAGTGAGTAAGTGTGTGCCAAAGAATGAAATGAATAATTTATCTAAACACCTGGTCTCATTACCACACCAACAGACATTAGAATTTGCAAGACCTGAGCAGGCTTTGCCTATATGTTTCGCATAGCATGGACAACATATGCATGAGTGTATCAAACATAGCAGTGCTGCTGGAGTGTTTAAACAGTCACTCTTGGACTGAAACTAGGAATGACCACAGTGTTTAAAAACTCCAGTAGGACTGCTGTGTCTGATCTGATCATACCAGGACAACATACACTAATCACTGCAGTGCTGTGGAGGTCCTGTGGGGGTCCTGACAATTAGAGAACAGAGTAAAAGGGACGAACAAAGCATGTAGAGAAACAGATGGACTATAGTCTGAAATCATAGAACTACAAAGTGGATCTACTGTATATGGGAAATGAAACTGATAAAATGGACAGTGTGTGTAGAAACAACGAGATGTACCTAATAAAATGGTTGGTGAGTCTTTATCAAACCTATAGTGACAAACATTGAAAGTATTGTCCAAAGTAAGTCCAACATAAAAAGATCCAGAACTCATTGAGCATTTGGAAGGAAGGCAGGCCATGTGAAAGCAGATACACTGAATCAGAGTTGCAGTATTGTTTGTTTTGTTTCTTTTATCTCTAGCTTTTATTAGTGTGACCTCGTTTTTCCATCGATCTGAGTCTACTGTCACCACTGCTGCATAGGACCTATGAAAGCATGGGTAAGGGCAAGCAGATCACTAATGGTGTGTTACGTTCAGATGAGAACCTGGCCAAACCAAGCCTCATTTCCTGGCTGCTTTTCTCTTACATGACAGCCTGCTGCGCTCTAATGTCTGGACAGGTGTCCATTAGCCGATCCACCGCGGGATTTTTCCTGTCTCTCTTGGGCATGATGAACAGGAATCGAACGATGGAAAATGCAGCTCTGGAAGCATCAACATTGACTCTAACACATCAAAAATTCGATACATGAAGACAATCCTCTGGACTGTTAATCAAATGGTTGTGATACCAAATTCTGCCAAACTTTCACTCTTGGGCCCCTGTGAATGACCTTTAAGCTACAGCTGCTCAGGTAAGTTGTATGTATGAATAAAAAAGTCTGTTCATTACACATTCAGCTATAATCAGGCTTTCTGCCGGACTATTTCTTACATTTATAAAATGCCCGACTAAAGCCTGCTTAAGTATTTTCAGACATACCAGAATAGGACATCCACTCCAGACTCAAAGTCAATAGAGCTGTCACAGCATTGAAGTTGACCTGCATGATGGTTCCACAAAGAGATGATTGTTTTGGTTTGCAGGGCCTTGAGCTGATGGGTAATGGCAGGGCCCTAAGCACTTTGGACAGCCTGGAAGAGAAAATCAATCCAGTGTCATTTCTGATGACCTGCAGGGCAGAGTTATCACTGGAATCGCATGTGCTGTTTAAACGTATTCAATCTCAGAATATCTGTACAGGCCGAAGAAAAGAGGGACAACATACTGTAGAAGAATACGGAGGCGTTACTGCTAATTAAGAACATATGTGAAGCAGTGCCTGGCCTCGATGATTGCTGTGCCCCATACGTACTGTTTATTACCATAGCAACTGTCCATTTATAGGGAACAGAAATGTAGTAGAGGGTAGTAATGATTTGGACATGGCATTATATATGGACTTTGCTCATTACTGTGTGACATCAGAGATTTTGTCGCCTAACCAAAAAACTGCATCTCTTAATGGCCCTGGCGTCCATACCCTGTGTTCTCCCAGGGTCTAAATGTCGGTGTCCAAGCAATCCTCATCCAGGAGAATGTAATGAAACGAAATCAGTAATTTTACGATGACTTCTAAATACTGTCTAGGGACTGTGGTAGCCTAGTGGTTAAAGTACTGGATTATGGACCAGAAGGTCCAGGGTTTAAATCCCTTGGACTTGTTCAAAACCCTTAACTTACAATTATATCAATTGTAAGTCGCTCAGGATAAGGACGTCTGATAGACGTAAATAAGACTATACACAGAAAAATACAAAAATAATCTATTTAGGGTTGTACTGAATTTCCAAGTAAATACACTCTCACGTGGGGAAAAAAGGATTTTTGTCTCAACCAAACTCATTTTACACAGCCCAGACCAAGTGATTTAATCCAATCACTTCCTACACTCTAACACCATCAAAGCCTCCGATGAGCCTCCAGAGACTGTGTGGGAGCTTTCGGCCCAAGTGTTAGTCAATTCCTCGTTTGACCCTGCAATCGTTGTCGAAACGAGGCGATGATCACGAAAAACAGAAACACAGAATGAGGCTTAAATAGCGTATTCACTCTAACTATATCCCAGAACTGTTTTCACTGTAACTGAATTCATGTAGTCATTCAATGTTAAGTCACGTGAACTCATGTGACATCGGGGAATGAAAGTGCGAGAAGTGAATGATTGTTTCTGAAATGACAGATCAATTTAGTGACATAATCCGATCACTGCGCTGAAACAACGCTGCTATGCTAATTGTGTAGCGTCAAAAATGTGCCGGCTTTTCCTTTTTCCTCAGCACTTTCAGGTGAGAGGTGGAAGCATACATGTTTAAATCTTCATTTAGACCCATTACTCAATCCAAAATGAGAATAGCTCACCATTTCCTGTGTCCACAGGGCATGAACAATTTCCGGTGCCGAGTTGCCGTCTGTAAGACTTTGAGTCAGGTAATATGAAGTCATGCAATATTGATAAGGTTCTACCACATATTCTCATAGTTAGCTTCTTGTTCTGATACCATGTGAAGGATTTTTAACTAATGCAAAGTGAATGGAAGCTCTAAACTAGAACAATTATATAAAGCGAATGGTAGGAAAATGAATATTCCAAGGCTATGGTTCAGAATATCGAGGAAACCCTCAGGATAAGGCTTATACTGTCACGCAGGCTGATTCAGTGCACGGCGACAAATAAGACTGTTTACCCAAGCTTCCCAATTCCCAATGATGGCTTTTGCAGAAGCATAGCTTTTACCATATGAATATTGTAATATGCAGATCGGTTACGACTCTGGACTGCTAATCGGAAGGTGTTGAGCTCAAATCTTGGCTCAGTCCAGCCTCCACTGTTGGGCCCTTGAGAAAAAACTGCTCAGCTGAATAGTAAGCTGCTCTGAAGCTCTGCAAATGTGCTGTGGTCCTCTAAGCCAGGGTTATTGCAGTTCATGAAAACAAAACTACAGAAATAAATTTCTAAATGCTTAAAATCACTACAACTGAATTATTTTTTTCCTATGCCAAAAATAGGATATTTTTAAAAATTAAATAAATAAGAAATAACATATTAAACCAAAATAGAAACTAAGGTGGTCACTAAAATCGATGAAATATAATCATTAAAATCCTTCAGAAATCTTAGTTTTTGCATTGTTGTGTCAGTCCATATCCCACCTATGCCTTGAATATTTTTTTCATAAGAAATCCATAATAATTTACTTTAAAATACATATTTCAGTCATGCCCCCAGATTTTCACTCAGTATTGTTACCCTAACTTATTCCTACACCAGACCACAGGTCACATGATCTGGATCTTCTGAAGACCATGGGAAAACTAAAAGTACCTTCAGTATTGAAAAAGAAAGAGTTATGTTACAACGAGCATTTATAGTTTTATGAATTTCTGAGAAATTGCAGAAAGCCTTTTTACAATAAACATGTATGCTTTTACTGCTCCAGCCATCACATAGCGCTCAGAAGCAAATGTCCATTGTATTTGTTTTAAAAAGCATTCCAAACTAAGTTCTTTGAAACTAGAAGGTCTTTCGCAATGGATTCTATTCCTCTCCTAAATAAAGAAAATCAGCTTGGTGCTTAAGGCTGTTTGCCCTTTGCAATAGTACTAAGTTAGAAGGTAATAGTTGGACCTTGCTGCTAGGCTGCTAGTGTACGTACGTATTTAAAAAAGCATGAATAAATCAAAGGAAATATGTTCGGCGCTTCTACTCAGCTTTAATCCAACTCAGGGACACTTTGCAGTCAGCCTTGCATCCTAATGATCCTTCAAATGGCGCAGACAAAGGGAGCAAGAGCCAGGCTGAATGAGCCCCAGGTAGAATATGTGTTAGCATTCAATAGATGGCTTCTTCTGAAGTGACTCCTCTATCAGCAGAGGACCGAGGAGACAGACGACAAGCGAGGAGAAGGAGGAAGAAAGAAATGAGTGTCATAGTCAATACGGGCTGACAGCCTTGTCATTGTGGAGCCTTGCTGTGGTATAATTAGTCCCTTTGAACTCAGGAAGTCCTCGAGCATCGGAGCACTTTTGCTACACTGTACACATTTACACTGTACCTTATGCTATACGAAAAAGCAGCCGATCCGCAGAATGGCAAAATGTAAAATTCATGCGCCTGTCCTACAGAAGCATTGACATTCTGCTGAGTCTCCTGAAAAGACATCCCAAGGTAGACAGATGTCAATATCCCGGCTCTAACCTTGAGCTCGGTGTAAGATGCCCAGGAATCCTATTTTCGCACAGCCGCTAAGAATAACTCGGTGCATTATTGAACAGAAAATGAAAATGGTAAAAACAAGAGAATAAAACTCAAGCGTGGAGCTCGGCCAATTTTTTAAAAGGCATTGTTCAGCTCTAAAGGATGTCGGGTTTGTTTTCTGCATCGTCCTTTTGAAACAAATTGCGTAAAAGAAACCAGCATTGATGGAGAACTTGGCTGGCTTGCACACAGCCCTGAATGTAACTCCATCAGACACCACTGAGATGAACTGGACTGTCAAAAGTGTTGTTTGGAATCACTGCCAAAATTCCAAAATCTAGTGTAAAGCAATTGTAATGGTTGGGTGTCCACAAAATTTTGGTGTCTTTACAAAGCCATAGATAGACTGATGGAAGTAACAAGTGGAATAAGTAGTAATTAGTGTAATTTCTGATATAAAAAATGTACTGGTGAGAACTGATAGCAGAATCTGGCAGCTTTATTGGGATGCCAAGCTGACCCAGTCCGAAGAAGCTTGATCTGGAATGTTCTTTTTGGAAGGGTAGCAGCCAAGAAACCACTTTTCCAGAAGGGGAACAGGGTGAAAAGGCTGAGATATGCTAAGGCTAACAAAGATCGGAATGAAGATCAGTAGAAAAGTGTATTATGGAGTGACAAATCCAAGTTTGAAATTTTCAGTTGACACAAAATACAGTATATGTATATAGTCCTGGGTTTAATCCCCAGGTGGATTGATCATTATATCATTGCTAAAACAACAAATCTAATGCTGGCCTGACACTTTTGCACAGTACTATATATGTATTTATGTTTATGGGAAGAGTAGAGGCTCAGTGGTACTGGACTATTGGCTAGAGGGTTCCACCATCACCAGTCCTCTTTCACCTGTTATCACTCTGGATAAGGGGTGTCTGTTAAATGCTGTTAGTGTAAAATATTCAAGCCGCCCAATCGTGGCTGCTTGGCAGAAACAGGATTTGCAAACCTAACCACTGAACCTTAACCACAGAAACTTAACCACCATGCTTTAAATGAATAATCTCATGCAAGAAGTGCTATACAAATACAAATACTTCAACATAATTAATTATGTTCATAATTTAATTACCTTTTATTAAATTCAGGATAGGTCAGCACGGTGACTCGGTGGGTAGCACTGTCGGCACAAAGAGGGAAGGTCCTGAGTTCAATCCCAAGGTGGATTTATCTGGGTTATTTTTGTGTGGAGTCTGCATGTCTTCCCCGTGTCCGCATGGGTTTACTCCAGATGCTCCAGTTTCCTCCCACAGTCCAAAGAAATGTGTGTTATGTGAATTGGTGTCTCTACAGTGCCTGAGTGTATGTGCCCTATGATCGATTGGTGTTCCGTCTAGGGTCGTTCTTACTTTGGACCCTTTGCTGCCGGCTAGGAACTGGTTCTCCCGTGACCCTGCCCAGGATTATGCGAATAAGAAAGTGAATGAATGAATGAACACATTTTCCTATTTTGGTTTATATTTCTTTATATGGACAAGTCATGAAGACTTTTCTCAGCACCCCAGTGTGGAAACGACACTTTAATGTGAAGCCCTCTGTGTGAATAGTAAATGTCTAGCACCAGTTCAAACACCTGCACTTTTATAAAAACCTCAGAAACCTCAACTCACAAAGAGAATCAGATCTCAGCTCCTAATGAGGGCTCGCTTCTTATGTGTTTCCTCTTCGAATTTCCTTTCGAAGACATTTTCCTCTTAACTTTTTCCAGAACATTTCTGGATGAGGTTCTCAGATGGTTAAATAGTGCATTTCTTTAGACAGGCCCCAAATTATTTCTGAATATTCCCAGAACTTTTGGGCCTTCCATAGGATAGAATCATTATTCCTTTTCTGTTTTATTGCATATTTAATGTGATACTTGTAAAAACCTCACATCCCCAGCGTAACTAACTCAGGTGTGTCCAACAGTATCCGCACTGGGCCGATGAGCAGCAGGTTTTCATTCCAGCCCATTAAGAGCTTCACCAAATACGTGTGAAATCAGTTTGTCTTGGTCTTCAAATGACATATGAGTTGTATCAAGGTTTCCAGCTGGATGGATTTAAAACATGCAGCCAAACCCTTTGAGGAAAGGATTGGACACAACAGAACTAATTGCTGTATCTCCAGTTTTGTTGTTTTTATACATTCTGAACATCCTTATTTAGCTTATTTAGGTATTTAAGTACTGTCCACTTTTTTACCTTCTTTTCTCACTGAAAGATGACAGACTGACAAATGTGCATAACATTTAATATTGTCACATACCAAGATGATACATGGGATAGTCTGTCTATCATATTGTGATTTTTTAATAATGTTTCACTGAACTTCTTTCTCTTGTTTGTTTGTAGATCTGTGTGGGTTGTGACCAAGCTTGTGAGCAGATTTCACACAAATAGTGATGAACTGCGCTTGGCCTTTTAGAAAGCCGAAATCTCCCCATGAACTACATGATGAAGTACACGAGCCTTTAAAGCAATTTCTCTGTATTGATTTGTGATGCAAACTTATTTATTGTGCCACTTTCTCAACAGCAAGATAAGCTTGATGCATATGTTCAAGCATCCAGACTTGAAGGCTTTTTCTTTTTCTGCCCACTCCACTGCCTACATTGCATCTGATGAAACCCATGATGCAACTAGATGGCAAGAGTCGCCCCCGAAACATTAAATCACAGCATATGGTAATAGACCCTCTTTTCAGAGTAACAGTTTGTCTTTGATGGTTTTATTATTTATTTAGCATGAACAAATAGCTAGCCATACATCTGGGTTAAATGGAGCCCAATGCGATCAAGGCTCAAACAAATAAACCTGTAAGAGGCTATAATATACATAAGCCATGGACAGTTTGTGGAACATATAACCTTTAGACTGCTTTATATCATCAGTTATGGGGTGCTTTCTTCTGAGAGGTGGCTCTCTTAAAATCCTATCCCCTAAATTATAACTTGTGAAAATAATTTCTTTCAGTTTTTGCATTTGTACATCACACTGTAGGTTCTATATGGATCTATTTGCATTGGCATAACCATGTAGTAAGTAGAAACACCAAAACTTGTATATTGAAAACAGATGGACACGAGCATGATAATCCTCCATAGAGCATGATAATAAATCAGCTTGTTGCTTGTCTTATTACTTTTTAAAAGAAAAGCAGTGTTGAAATTGTGCATCAGGTCAGTACATCCCTTTTATTAGTTTCATGTACATTTTCATTCTTTGTATTTGTCACTTGGACGCCTTTTAAATCTCACTGAAGGCCAAATGCATCTACTCATATTGACTAGCACAAATTGCTTTTCCTATATAAGTCATAAAGATATTTATTTTGGGTTGTCTTTGCATTAGGCTTAATTACTGTGATTACTGTGACTGAAGGGGGTGCATCAGAAAAATGCAGCAACAGAGTGAAGCTTAGAGAGAGTTTGGAGAAAAAACCTTCAAAATAATCTAAAAATAATGTACCTTAAGCCCAGATGCAAAGATCTCTAAAAATGAGCTCCCACAATTATGAACAAAAAACCTTGAGAGCTTCTCCACAAATTGTAGACCTCCCATAAATCCCTGATAATTGAATTTTGCAGGCCAATAAGAAGCAAAGAGAGATGTGCGTTATGCCTGACATGATAAAACAGAATGAAGATGAATTGTGACTAAAGTTGCTTTTTTAAAAGAGGTGATCCAGGGCAGTGGAGACATTGGGCATGTTTTAGAAGGTAATGTCTCGTTCCATCTCCAATGTCATCTCGGTCGAACAGACAACAAATTCTGCGTGACTTGAGGTGATGTGTACACTCCATCACTCTTTATTTTCATAGCTCAGCTTGGCCTTGTGCTATTACTTCTACAACAGGTCGGAGTATGAACGGCGGCGCGACACCAGCATGAACAGCTGTGGGATTTAACTGAGCTTTACAATATTTGGGCATGAAACAAAAGGGTTTTTTAAAATATTTTTTTTTAACCACAGTAAGACTGTCAAGTCTTGATTGACAATTTATTTGAAATGATTAGTTATCTATGTGTACTGTATTTATTTTTACACGTGTTTTACTTTAATAGAATAAATAAAGTGGATGATCTGTACGATTATGATTGTGTACAGCGCTAACAAGCTATCCTCCAGAAATACTTTATCCTTTAGCTGATTAGCCACCAACCTTATTGTATTTATGCTAAACCTCAGTAAGGCCTGTCAGTGAATGCTCATGACAAGGGCTAGAAATACACTACCTGGTATGATTGCTCATATACAAACTTGATCCCCACTCACAAACACACACACATATACTGAGATAGGATTGGATAATAAACAAGGACACTTCTGCAATACATCTCTGTAAGCCTCTCTCTCTCTCTCTCTCTCTCACTCTTTCTCTCTCTCTCTCTCTAAGTGGATTTATGCCTCACTCTTGCCGAAACCTGTCACAGCAAGCACCTCAGACCGGTTACTACACAGAACACAGTGTATAAATCTGTCCGATTGCATTAAACACACAAACGCATGCACAAACTTTGATCTATCGTGTCTCGCGATATGCTCTGTTGCACAGTATTTGTATGTAAACGCCCTTGTATCCTAGCAAAGGTGGTTCATTCTGCTTGCAGTCTAAGTGACATTGAATGTTGGTAGCTGAGTCTGCATATCTGCAAACATGGGGCCACAGACATTTACTAAGATGAGTAAATACTTTCACACATGGTGAGCATGGCCACTAGGGGCAGCGTTACATTGAAAAATGGGCTTTGTTTTATTTAATGTTGCTTTCTGTATCAATGGCAATTCGGGAACAAAATACAGGAACAAAATTATGTCAATAGCAGTCATACAGATTTACACTGGGCCAATTTAGAACGATCATTCAACCCAATGCATGTCTTTGGGATGTGGGAGGAAACCGGAGTACCTGGAGTAAACCCATGTTAACTTCAGCATCAACGTTTCTACAATGGGTGGACAAGCATGTGACCTGGACCACTGAGCAGTGGAAGACTGTCTGATACAATGAGTCCCTTTTTCTTTTGGACGGCTACATACAAGTGCGCTATTTACCTGGGTGAAGTGACAGCACCATTCATGTTCTCCCATTGATCCATAAACCCATCTTCACGTCACCGCCTGTCCCCAGACAATAGCTTGCCTAATTACATTCAGAGTCCTTGAGGTTAATTGAAGGCTGTGTATTATGGATGGGTTTGTATGAATCAGCACTGACAGTGCTTTGATCTGATCCGTGAGTCAATGTGCTCGTTGATTACGAATGACAGTAATCACGAGGAAGTTTCTTAGGCGCAATTGCTTTGCTTTTATGGTCAGATCACAAAATTATCTCTGGGTAACGCAGGTCTTTTGTGAGAATTCAAAGCTTCGGTAGAATAATATTAATAATACTGTATAAAACGCGTTTTTGGACCACACTGCCCTCTGGTGTACAGTGCATTGTGGCACAGCTTTTGCTGTCCTATGGACACTGTTAAGGGCGCTGTATGGGGAGGGAGATAGACAATGTGTTATAACTTTTTAAAATTTGTATTAATTAAACTATTATATTTGCTTCATTCATCTTTTATTTGAAATGTTAACAGGTTTAATGTTATGTTTCTTGTTTGGCAAAGAGGGAGCCACCAGAACCTCTGCATTGCCTGACTTTCCCCCTCTTATTTACTTGAAATGGTTCAGTCTTCCCTCAAAAAAGGCAAGGACAATAATTATTTGTCCCCCATTTTTACATGAAGAAACGTTGGTGTAGTCTGAGTGGGGGAAATTAACCTGTTAGCTTAGTGTAGTACACAGTGAAATAGGCTAGCGTTAGTTATTACGCTAATAGCTTCACAAAAACTCATATTGTTTTCATTTTTCTCCTCTTTTAGCCGTCATTTAATCAATGCAGGCAAGTTTTTAGCAGCTATGCATACTAAATGGCTTCAGGACAGGCAGTAGCAAGTTCAAGGTCAGCAGCCCTGCCTAATCATCCCCATAACAATAATAATATAATTATTACTGTTATTATTATTATTATTATTATTATTATTATTATTATTATTTAAAAATCTTTACAGTTGAATATTGCAATTACATTTCCATACCCTGTTGCAAAACAAAAGCACCAACCATCTGGCGTTTTAGCTGGTTTCGTATATATTCGTATTTTTTCATTTATATGTTGTTATACCTTGGGACTGCCATTATGTGACAGGTACCTACATAATGCAGTACCAGAGTTAGCCACTGTGTGGTGATTTTTCAGCATAAAACTAGATCTACTTTATGAAAGTGGAGAAACAGGCTGCACGTTAGACGTTAGAAATGGGAGGCTGCCCATGAGGTTTACAAACAGGGGCGGTTCTAGACTAGCTATTTGTTGTAGTGTGGCACACGCAAAATTTAGAGGTGCACAACTGTACCCCTCTGATTGGTAATCAGCCATAGAGGCACAACTGTGCAGAAAAAATAATCCTGTTCAACACTGAATAGATTAAATGATTTAACATTAAAGTGGGCGTTACTCTGCCATGGAAGAGAAATGAAGAACAAATTAACACTAAAGAATGAATTAATTGCATTTATTTTGTTTATGCAAAGACTATAAGTGGCCAAAATATAAAGCTGTGAGCTATCATTAACTTGTCTGCAGTGTGACTGACTTTCTTTTAAATATTTGCGGATGTCAATTAATTGAGTGCGAAAAAACAAAAGAAACTGGCGCTGACTAAAAGTGTTAGCCTCTCAAGCTTTTGAAAGCTGCTGGTGCATTATCTGAAATGTAGTGAAGTTCTGCTCAGATGCTAGAGTGACTCTGTGTATCGGACTACATAATGCCATGTGCATATTTTTGTTATTTTATTTGAACTATTACTATAATAAGACTTATTTGATTAGATAAATTAGTTTCACTCTTACATTTAATCATCTACGACACCCAAGAAGGTTGGGTCCCTTTTTGACTCTTGGTCCTCCCAAACTTTCTTCCTCATAATGTTTAGGGAGTTTTTCCTTGCCACTGTCACCCTAGGCTTGCTCAATTTGGGATTGCCTATACATATTAGAAAACAATCTAAAATTGTAAAGTTGCTTAGAGACAATGCTCCTTCGTAAAAAGTGCTATATAAATAAATCTGACTTGACTTGACTCAGCAATCCTGGATAAAATGGACTTTGTACTGCCTTGATTTTAGCAAGGCACAGCAGATTTTTCCCGGGGCACGTGACCCAGTGACGTGGGTCTGATGACGCCCCTGGTGTACAGCATCTTGATTCATGTTTTGATAATATAAACCGATAGCCTATTACCGCCTGTACTCACAGGCACTGTGAGCAGGTGGTACCCAGGAGTCTAACAGAGGAATTCAGTATTTGTATAGCTGAGGGTTTTGGCATCTGGGGCCAGCTCTGGACTTCATCAAACAGGGTACTGTAACACACCTAGATGAAAACGTGATGAGAATGTTTTTGTGCATGACTGCATCGGTAACCTTTTGCTCACACTTTGTTAACGTCACAGTTGTTCAGGGCATGGCGTTCTTTCTTTTTCTTCTCCTGTGCCATTACATCATGTCTGAACACTTGCCATGTTGATGTGTCAGTATTCCAGTAACTCCAGTTCTGTGTGCTTGAATAAAACATGACAAGAATGTACATGCGGATCATAGGCTGGATTTGGCTTATTGACCGTTTGGCTTTACCTGCTTCAACGTACATATAACATATATGATATAATATAGATGTATATTTAAAATGACCAGGGTTTTTGCTGTGTGTTTTTTGTAGTGATTAGTTATTATGATGTGATTCCTTGTCATTACCTCATTACCCTGTAATGGTTGACTTTCTTTTAAATATTTGCGAATGCCCATTACACCATGCGGAATAACTGAAGAATCTGGCTATGACTGAAAGTGTTTGCCACCCAAGCTGTGGAAAAATGTTGACATTATGGGCATGTAGTGCCTGTATTGAAGTTGAGTGCCGTGTCCTGTAGTTTCTGCTCATCAACCCAGGATAGTTGACTTTTTACAACCGTGAGTTTTAGTGGGGCATAGCAGCATTTGTGACACATACGTGTATATATTTATATACTGCTTTTTTGCCAGAAATGGCAAGAAAATCTCCATTAAATAAAAATAAGTTACCCAGAATAGTACTACTACTAATGCTTGGGGTCAAAAGGAGGAAACACTATTAAAAAGGACGTACATCTAAACAGACAACTGATCCACTTGTCCTGCTGATGAAATAAGAGATAACTAATTAAGTAGTAAGTCATTTCCAAATGAAAACAAGTGACGTCGGTCTCTGTGTTAATTTGATTAGTCTTATTCAGCATTAAATCAATTGATTTAATCTCTTGTCTCCATGTATTTTAGTGTTTCGATCACAGTGAGTCACTTGAGCCATTTGTGACTAAGCACATTGGCGCAAATTAGATTTCTAAAAGTATTTCTGCACATTACAATGAACTATTAACAACTTAATCAAGTTTGGTCTTTACAGGGCACTCCAAGAGTGCTTAACCATTTTCAGGGAGCATAAAGAACCTATGTGGAGATAGCTAAGATTTTTCTGATTCCTGATTTACTTTAGGTTGACCAATCATCGTAAAAGAACAAAGCACACTGTCCAGTAAATGTCGCGTTTTTGCACTGCGAGTGAAGCCGTGTGCCTGTCTTAAAATGACACTATAATAGCCATTTGTCCAATGAGTATTAGTTTATTGTCCAGAAACACAATTGCACCTTAGACACCCAGAGACACATGGGATTCAGTGAGTGTCTAGTTTGGTTTCTGGGATTCAAAGCTGATTTTACATTCAGGGCTGCACAGTTTGCTGGGAGAGGCTTGAGATTAATGAACAAACAGGATAACGATTATTTGATTAGCTAAGATATTGAATTCCAGTAAGATTGATTAATAGTTTAGAAACATTGGTAAACATTTCATTACTGGTTTACAATTAAATTTAAGCAGTAGCCCGGCTTCCCGTCTAGTCTTAAACCAATCGCCTGTGCCAGTCCCAGTCCCAGTCTCAGACTACCAAACAATGGCTGAACAGCTGAACAAGGCTCTTAACCCTGAGTTACTTAAATTGTGGCAGGTATTGTGCATGGAAGTTCGGAAGCTGCTCTGGATAAGAACAATTGCTAGATACTGTACATGTAACGTACCGGGCAGCAGACAGTCTGCATCGTCAGAGCATGTAATGAAACCTATTAATGCATTCCTTTCAGGTTCCTCTTCCTGTTTTGTGGAACAGAACATGCCCCAGGTGGCCAAGTGCAGTCCCTATGAACTTTTCTCCTGGCCTTGGACACAGCCCAGTGGAGAAACCAATAATTTACGATGTTTGCACACAGACAAACATCAGCTGCATTTTTGAGGAGATGGAGGATGTGCCGCTTTCAAAGTATTTGCACTCTTTTTGAGTGTGGCATCGATCATCCGCGATGTCCACAAGATAACTGGAAGAAGGGAGCATTGGTTTTTCTTGAACCATCATGCATCATGGAGCAAGTGGAACAAGTGGAACAAGTTCTGCAATAGCACTACAAGACATTCTGTTGTGATGCATAATATAAATAAATCCAAAGAGTTCGCCAAAGGTCACAGACAGAAATATTTACCAGTAGTGACACCAGGACCGAGCACGTTTGTCTTAATTGTGAAGGCTCACTGGGAAACATTCCCATGAGTCTGTATAGTAGCCTTCCAATTCCTTAGGACTTTAACATCGTTAACATCATAATGTCCTTGTCCAGCTTCCTCCGGCGAGCCGTGCAGATTAAAGAATGCTGTGTACATGTGAGCGAGGCCAGTCGGGGCTGTGTGGAGGAGAACATCTTCTGTTTTCTCTCAGAGATATCAGCAGCACTTTCCAGGAATAAATGATGCATCGTTCAGCCATATAAGACATTTATAAAGGGCTTCACACATAGTAATGAGGCAGGACCCATATAAAAGATTTAAAGTCCTAAAAAAATCATAACAAAGATTTTTTTGGAAAGAATTAGTTTAAACACGTTTGCAGATAAAAAAAATCAACACATTCTTGGAGGCTAAACACAGTTTTCTGTCTTCCTTTGTGTCATTGTTATGGACTGTCTCCTACTGTACTTTCCTATCAGCGTAGAAGATTTGATAACAAAATGTTAGTAAGTAAGCATCTGGAAAAGAACACGATAGACGATTTATGCTGTAGAACTTTGAGACATTACATTCAGTGCAATGGAATTCAAAGAGATATGAAAAATGGCTGGAAACGAAACAAAGCGCTGAGCACAAAATGGCGTAACAAACAAACTGGAACTCCAGAACACTCAACAAACTCGACACTGCTTTTCCAATCTCACCATACTCAAATAAAAATATGCTTAAATTAGGTACTTATTCATTACAATTTAACTAGTGATCTAACATCAGTTTAACTCTTCTTCTTGGCAGGAGTGATGAGCACTGGGAAATGTAGTGAAGAAAAGCCGTGGTCACTCAATAATCGTTTTTAGTTTGTTTAAAATATGATTATCCATGTTATCCCGGCACGATTTCATAATATTCCAAACTATATCTTCTGATGTTACCAAATGCTTGTGACCCCATAAATTCCAGTCCATGAGAGTTTTCAACTTTTTTGGTCTTCAAGCAGCTTCTGCAAAGGTTTGTGTTTTGGGTCATTATCCTTCTATACAAAGATTCAAACTCATTTTCACCAGTGGTCTCAGACTTTTGGCCCCTGCTGTATTTTCAGGGAGATGCAGACTTAATTATTAAGGTACACCAGCGTACCAGTAATCCCAGCCCTGAGGCTGAACGCACTGACCTCGTTACAAACACCGAGTTCTGTTAGCGTCACACCCCTTTTGACCTCTGTAGCAACTCCCTCAACATAAACCCCCATCAGTCATTGCACCTCCTGTTGATAAATAATCTGATTACACGTTCAAACGCTTTCCACAGAAATCTCTTCACCTCCGTTTAGCAATGGTTTGCTGTCCGTCCATCGATGGAGCTTCAAAACAGGCGATTTTATTAATAATCGCATGTGAGAGCGCATTTTAGCGTTACACATAACATTACCATAGAGGGATAAAAGAACATAGACATGTACATGCACAGCTATTCACACACATTGTTTAGATGTCTGGTTTTAGTATGTGTGTGAGCCTGTCCAAATATAGCATCTATCAAGCAGGAGCTTGAAGAACAAATTTCACATTTAGCCAGACGTAAGGCATCGATGATGCATTCGAAATAATCTTGCTGCTGGCATATATGCCATGCCACAAGCACCAGTGGCTCTTTGTATTATGTGCAGAACTCAGAAGAAATAAATTTATATCCGACTAAGAGGAAAAAAACTGGCGTTCCATCCATCATGGTGGTAAACAAAGGTAAGGGCCAGGCGCTTATTTGCTCAGCGAGAATATTTGGCCAGGAGGAATGGCCAAAGCTCTTGTTGATGAGATTGTGGGGAGGTGAGAGCAGTGTCACGGCTTGATGGGCTAGGTAATTCCATGTGAACGACTCGGTTTGTTTTCCTCTGCCAATTACAGTGTTTCAGTGTTGCCATCAACTCCTTGACTGAGGTGCATCCGAAAAACAAATTTAAGCCGGCCCGTCAGTTCTAGGAAATGCCCTCGTTGGCGTCATCAGTGAAACCAGCAGGTGGACCTGCCTGTGACCGTTGCTTCTGATGTGTGTCTTGTTGACTGAGGCTGAACAGGATGTTTGTTTTTCCCTGCTCAGCCTCTACGTTCATGACCACTCTCCTTGCTTTGGGGCTTGCCATGAATCTCCAGTACTCTCCAGAATGTAAACACAGCCTGGAGTCGTGTGAGTGTTCTGAGCATCCATCAGCTATGCCTGGTTAGTGGATGGAAAGAACAGGAGCAGAATCGTTATAGAGAAGGGTGCTGCGTTCTTGTCTTCGTGTTTCTCGATCCATAAATGTACTTTATATAAGTTTATTTACGTTTTCTCATTCATGTGATCGATTACTAGGATGACTGAATGTCATAGCAATAATAGTATTGTGCAAACATTGAAAAGAACCTCTGTGGAGAATAAACTTACAGCCAGCACATTTGAGCAGGTTTTTTTTTTCTACCAATACTGTTTGTGCTGTTTTTAACATAAGAAATAGTTTAATAGTTTGAACACCTTCAAGCCGATACATTAACTTGTTACTGTATTTGGAAGGTCTTGCTATTTAGTTGACATATTGGGTCTTTATTGAATTGGGTTGTAGACAGGTCACTCCAAGCCTCTCAATGTG
>JAJAGP010002179.1:0-96332 GCA_025084515.1 Ancistrus triradiatus
TATGAGCACAGAGACTCTAATTCAGTGCAGAGAATGTGTAAATACGCTGTCCAGGCCATGGATTCCAATTGCCGAGACGTTATGTCACTGCATATTATTGGAGAGAAGGACAAGGAAAATGAGTTCTTCAGGTTAAACAAACACGCATCCATTTAAATAATTCAGCACCTGTGCATGAAGATTGAAAACAGGATTAAGGACGATGTGATTAGTTGCACTCCTGGGCCCTTTTTTTCCTCCTTATTAGAATGATTCAGAAGCCGGCTTTTTAATATGAGCCCAAATTGAAAACGTCTCATAAATAAGCAAAGAAGCGGCGGGGCAAAACAACGAGCGATACAAAACCTGGAACAGCCACCTCCACGCGTTATGGAAATCTGCTAATTAGATCGCTTTCAAAATGCTAACAGGACAGCTGTGTTATTTTTCACGCAGGTTACCGAAACACTTCAGGAGTGCACTTCGTGGACAATGCGCCGTGTTTGCGAGTAGCTATTAAATGGTGTGAACACACAGAAGATAATGAGAGAGGAGAGAAGTGATGAGCTAAATGATGAGCTCAGTGAGAAGGCTGGCAGAGCAGAGACGGCTGTTTCCATGGTGATAAGAGAGCCACACCTAGGGCATCGTTTATAGGACGGGAAATGGAATACCAGGAGGAAAAAAATAGCAAATAAATAACTTTTAAATACATCATTAAGTAGAAAAACTTGAGATGGTATGGAAAATGCAAATAAAAAATGCAGTGACTTTTATTTTGCCTCAAATTCATTTAATTTGTTAATAAACATCCATTTCCTGCATTTCAGGCCTGCAACACATTTCGAAAAAAAGTTGGGACAGGGGCAATTTAGAGTTAGTAATGAGTAATGGGGAAAGGGTGATTTCAAACAGGTGATTATAATCATGAGTTGGTACAAATGTGGTATCCACAAAAGCCGGAGTCTTTGAGGACCAAAGATGGATCTCCAGTTTCTCAAACAATGCGTGAAAAAATAATTTAAATTTAAAGTTTTCTTGAAAAGAAAACTGATCCACAGAAAACTTGCTCGCTTGATTTTGTGCTGCTCTTTGGGGTCATGTGTCTAAAAAACAGGACAGTCTCTGTCGTCTGGTGGGACGATGCATCGTCTAGTTGGATTATGCGTTCTTGATTCATCAAGTGCCATTCCATTTTTGAACACAAGAATGGAAACATCCTGTTCTTAGTGAGAATCCTTCCAATTTCTTTTAATTGCAGGGGACTAAATACTCTTTGTTAATTTTTTTTTGCAAGAAAGTACACATTTGGAATTGTTATGCTTTAGAAATGAATATTTTTTAAAAACTTTGGTGACTTGGTGTGGTGAAGCTATAGTAGAGCATTTTGTTTACAAAAGTCGCTTCCTTTCATTGCAGGCGACAAATTTTTGTTTGTTTAAAAATGTATACAAGAAAATGTGCACTGTTTTGCATTGCTTACCTTTCAGAAATAAAAAGGAATCTTTTTATCTATTAAAATCAATCTTAAAACCCTAACCCTAATCGTGAGTAAAGTTATACTACCTGGATTTATATACCCTTTTATAAGCGGATCGCTACGTTATATAAACAGTTGTGCTTCCACACGGCTTCAGTTAGCATTTCCTCCATTTTGGCTCTACAGGACTGCTATAAAAAGCCCTCTTCAGGTCCCTGCAGGTAAAAAGATAGTGCTACTGGTTGAGGACGCACATTCAAGTGTCAAAATTCACCAAATTTGAACCCTGGCACAGTTTGCTCCCAAAATGTATTCACCTCAGAGCGAAATCGCTCATTGTGATGAAATCCATTGAAACGAAAGTGACTCAGTCTTTGAACCTGTGATTCCTAGAGACGTGACTGGTTCTGTCTGAAGGAGTGCACCCCTAGTGAATGGGAGTGTGTATGTAGTCTATGATCAGATCAGCCATGTCATATCTGCTGGCTCCTTCTGCCCGTTAGCGTTTGTTAGCATTACGCTGTCCGGCTCTGTTCTGTATGTGGAGTGGGTTCATTAGTATAACTTTTGTATGCTTGAGGAGGAAGTGTGTCGTAATAAAATATGCATCGGTGGTGATGTAACATGGTGTCAGTTTGGCGAAGGACGTGGCTTTTAGCGGCACTGGGAGCGGATGCTAATGAGGACTAACGCTGGACGTATGGATGTGCTTGACTGCCTCGGTCTGCAGCTTTCTTCCACTTCGTAACGATGTCTTTTAATGTTGGTCGGTGAGGAGTGTTCCAGTTCATTTCAGTGGTGCTCGTTAAATATTTCAAAATAAAAGCCATCAAGTCCATTTCTCTGCCAAACAGTCTAAACCCTTCTGAGAAGACTACACTTGGTTTTCAAGACTGTACTGTTGGGATCCAATCTCCGTCAGAGACGAGCAGTAGTGAGGCATTCCAATTCATCCCAAAAGTGTTGGTTGGAGATGAAATCAAAGCAGTTTGTAGACTATTTCCTCCACATAAAACTATTTCTGTTTATTAAATTCAGAAATAGTATAGGGTACATCATTTATAATGAATGTGAAGCGAATTACTAGCATTTTGTTTCCATTTTCTTCTTTTTATTCTTGTATGGTGAAAAAAATCGAATCTGATCCCGTCTTGGTCTTGACTCGGACTCGACTGCTAAATGTTTTGGTCTTGACTCGGACACTTTTGGCTACAACACTCAGTGGTATCGATGGTCCAGTTCTTCCTTCACAGTGCTTGAACCAAGCAGCAGCAGATGGAGGTTTACAATATATCTGTTCGTGAGTGAAATATCAATCCGGCGCACTGGATGTAGAATTACGCTTTTATGAAGTGACAAATTTTTAATGCCTTCCCTACTAAGCGAGTCGAGTGCATGCATTATGCATCCGATCCAACCACTGTTTGGATTGTGCGGATTTTGCAGCCGCGCTTGGAATTTGCACTGTTTACCTTTGAGAGTCTCCATAAACGGCCTTGTTTTGTTTATACTGTTTATATGTGTGTTTTTTATTTTTTATTAGTATTATAAGATCCTCGCGGAGTACTTCTGAAACAGAATTACAGCATTACGGGGTGTAGGTGCGTTATCAGAGGGAAAGTTTATTCTCGCAAAGTTTCGCCGTGTCGATTACTTCGTTCACTCTTTGACTTTCAACACGTACCTGAGCATTTTTTGAAAACCGCATGTCATCCCGTCTCTGAGGCAATCCGCCGAACGACTTGCGTGCGGAACAAACTCCTTTCTTCAGCACCCGCCACTACGCTCACATCAATCGGGGAGATGGAAGGGATTTGGTGACGCGCAGCTGCCGCGTTTGGAGAAGAGGCGTCGGCTTGACGTTGATGCATCTTTGTGTTATTGTATGCAAATTTCTCCACATGAAGCAAGCGCGGGTTTGAAGGGCGTGCTAGAAAATTTTTGGGCTCCGTCTCCGGTCCGCTTCGTCCCAACGCTATTAATTATCTGCAGCGTGGAGAGAAACTTCATTACAGGATGGATAAGCAGGACGGAGTGAGACGGACTGCAAAAGGACAAGTGAATAAAAGACTGAATGTCACTCCACTAATGGAAAATCCGTTTTGTACAGGGGTGCAGTGGAAAGTGTTTTATTGACTATAGTCGTGTCTTAACAAGAAGGTCTGGACTGCAGGACTGTTAGCTTATTATTAGGATGTCAGCAGATTCCCCAGCAACCCAATGATAATGAATACAATAGCTACTGATGTTTTACAAATGAAAAATGCTACATGGTAGGGGTGCGATTATGGACAAAAAATGATACCTTGATATTTGATGGAATTTTCATTGTGTAACTATAATTAGACAAGTGGTTTCCAACCTTTTTCCTTGGAGCCCCTCCAACCAGGATCGAAGAAAAGCTGCCCCCCAGCCTGTGGGCACTAGTGAGACTAGTGTGTTTGGTGATTACATTGGGGAGCAGAAGGGGTACCCACTGTATGCACTGCACGCCACTGACTTTGGGTCAACTCATCTCTGTGTGTTCTGCAATGGACTGGTTCCCTGTCCAGCGTTGGTTCCATCGCTGTTCTGAATTAGGTGGGTTGGAGATTGACTGTGTTCAAGTCCTTATGTTGTGCAGTAGTTGCAGTACTGTGGACCAGAAGATCACAGCTCTACATGTGCTATGGGTACTGACTAAATGGAAATGGCATTCTAAGGAACTTCAATCAAATTACTATTGGAGTGGCTATATTATTGCTTCCCCGTTGGCACTACGCATTTAGGTGCAGAAAGCATTCCCATAGCTTCAGAGTTCACTGACTGTTTCTTTTACAAACTTTCGCCTAAGCCTCCTATTGCATATGGTGATATTAGACTTGGCTGCTTGGCCATGGAAATCATATTCATGAATCTTCTATAGCACAGTTATTGTGGAGTTGCTGCTTCCTGTACCAGAACTAAGTAATAAGTGTTGCAACCAGGGCTAAATGATTTTTTTGCACTATGCTAAAGTACTTGGTGGTCCCATTTCTCAAGCTTGTTCGACTTGAGTTGGATTCCGTGCTCTTGTTGCTCCTAGATATGTCCACTTCACTACAAGGCCAGGATGGAGCTACCAAGATGATCTATGACACTGCTGATCTAAAAGTCACTGTGTGCCTTCTGACCCATTCTACTGCTAATGTTTGAGAATGGAGATTTGATTATATGCACCTACCACTATAAACCTTTAAGTAGGTAAATCCAGAACAATGCTACTACTAAGAATCACAATGGTCAAATGCCTGGCGCTCGGCTCTTCCAGGTATGTGTAGGTGAAGCCTGCATAGTGCTTTTGGTGTTAGTAGAGTATAAACTTTTCCATTTCACGTCTCTGCTCATGTCCATGTCCAAGAAAGTGGCTTTGAGGACTAGATGCTGATCAGATGGTCGATCAAACGGAAAACAGCCAATACAAATATTCAACAGTGAGTTCTACTGTACTGTGTAAACATGAGTTAAACATATGCAGGGTGAATTAGGGTTGATCCCTGAAATCAGATCTTCTCCATTGGTTTTGATGCACATTAATCTGAAGCATCTGCCAGTGGTAAATAAGTCTTGGCGAGGGTGTGATGGCTTGGTGATCACTGGCCATCATCCTGCTTGTTTGTTTGGTCTGGGGGTGAGCAAGACCTGGAGGGTGGACAGAGTCCTTATCCTTTCAGCTCATCTATTAATTAATTGCTGTCTGCTTGGTTTGATATTGGTGGCAGAGCCAAACCAGACTGGGGTGGTGAAGACGAAGGCGTATGGCTGGACCAACATGTCCTTTGCTGAGTCTAACAATTGGGTCTTGTGTTGGCTTAGAAAAAGTTCAATCGCTTTTTATCAGTTTAAATGCTATTCAGATGGGATGTTTTCTGGGTACAGAATGTCCTGTAGGGTGTGTATGATGATTTTGAGCAATTCTGTTCAGAGATCTTTGTATAAATCACACAGACGGGAGAGTCCACTCAGTTTTAGCATTAGTTTCCCTCCAGAAAAGTTCCATACTCTTATAATGAACATTTTTTTCTAGTTGTGTTTGTGTCGGCTTGATAAATTATAGGCTACAAGTATGCATAGGCTATCTGTTTTATAAACACAAGCTTACTTAATCCCAGGAGGAGCAGTGTCAGTCCTTCATCTTATGGTTTTCTAAAAACTGCACGGACGGTTCCGAAGCAACTCAGAACAACTTGGCAACAGATAAGTAGATGACGTTAATAGACGTGTCTTCTGGCTGAATGTCTGACTGTGACCATACCTTGTAGCAGTACCCAGTACCGGACCTTTCTGTCCTACTGTCACCCCTGGTTTGGACTACAACCCTAGATCTTAGGACTGATCTTGTTCTCACCTTTGTTAAGTGTGTACAACCAACATCCAGTCTGGCATTTCCAGCAATTCTTAAAAAAAAGCATCTGAAATTCATTCAGCGTCAAAAAAATAAAGCGAGCATGTCTGTAAATGTCACCCACCCATTTGGGACGTACGAAGCCTTTCAGATCGCCACTCAGCAGCTGAACACACTCTGCCTGTCAGGTCTGTTTCAGACAAAACCGTCGTTCCCTTAGGTGGAGCGGAGTAATTGAAATTTTCCTCGAAGCGGCACAATTTCCGTGTTAAATAAATTATCTGACAACACCTGAGCAACCCAATGAATCAATTATAACAATGTTGCAGAGCTTGGATCCACGTCGCACGTCCCCTGCGTGGAGTGATTGTTTGCTATCTCTAGCAGACACTTGCTGGTGGTAACGGGTGCATGGAGAGGGTGCGGACTATTGGGCAACAATACTGCTGTGATAATGCTTTTGAACAGCTTGCCATTCTATACAGATACAATCCACTGTGATTTATTGCATTTAAGTAACAATGATCTTTCAGGTTCCACCTGTGGAACTGCAGTTCTCCAATAATATACTCACTGACAAAATAGAACGCACCCAGATAGAAAGGTCGGATTGCTGCAAAACTCAGGTCTCGGGCCGAAATGTAAATTATTACAGGTGTGGTCTGATTAGACACTGGGGCTTAAAAGTCCTGCCCCCCCCCTTATAAAAAAGGTCTGATCCTGCTTTTGGGTAGTGTACCTCTTGGTGAGAGAGGTGACCTAACAGGGTATTAGAGCCTCCGTTCAGTTGTAGAGTTTTCCCCATTAAGCATATCCCAACCATTACATTCACACACAGTTTCATTCGACTCCAGCGTTCCTTCTCGGGGAGTTATTTTGTCAGTGAGTGCATACCACTTGTGAACATCGCGCTCATAAAGACAGGTGAAGCGATAAAAAAACCAAACAGTCGCTAGTTTATTAAACTGTTGAGTGCGATGGCAGGCCGTGAGCTGCATGCTAAATCTTTATAAGTTATGAAAATAATGTTTGTGGTGGAACAGTGATATAGTAGGTCCACTTGAATCCAGGATGTTGACTCGCGTCCAAGTTGGGTCACAATTTATGTGTCTGGACAGGCTCTCAAGTCAGACCTGGGCCACATCCAAAAGCATGAAGTTGCATAAGAAATACAGCATCAAGAATATTTGATTCTCTGAGACTTGACAAACAGTTTGCGGGTCTAAGCCTGATCTGGACTGCCAATCAGGGCGCACCTGTACAATACTCCATTAATGCATATAATGCCTATTACAGTGTGGATTTTCTGGGGATCTGGAACGGATTGATTCAATTTACATTATTCCTTATGGGAAAAATTTGCTCTGTACTTGTCATTTCCGGCACTCGATGAGCCTTCTGGAACGAATTCACGACTGTAAATCAAATCTGTCATGACCAAAATTCCCAAACTGAAGTCGTAGCCAAGTCATGCTACATTTGCTAATTTCACTTCGATTAGCAGTCTCCCATTTCGAGCTTGGTCATGCCTCTTGTGGAAATGCTAGGCTTAAGACAGAGGACATTACATCCTGAAGCAATTTTATCCCAGTCTACGTCAACACCAGCACGTCCAGTTCCGTGTGACGGGAGTCTTTAAGTCCCTCAGTCCCTCAGCTATCGTCTTTGAGGGAGCGCCCGGCAGAGACATGCAATACTAATGAATTCTCACTGGCTTGTCAGCGCTAGAGCATAATGTTATGCCCAGTGCTCATTTGATCCGGATTGATTTTTCCTTCGCTCCTTTTTTCCTCTCTCTGCCTGGAGGGTTGTCGCTGCAGGGGGCTCGTGGGTAATTCAGAGCCCGGTTTGATCTGGGAGACTGAGAGGTGAAAGAAGGAAGCTTGTACCCAGTTTTCAGCCTGGCTCTGAGAGCGCTGAATCATGAATCGTACGCCTATAGATTTGAATCGTATGATGTTCAGTAGGACGTCGTGCTGTGCCCACGTTGTGGAAGGGTTTCAACAAAAAGGACATGTTCCCTTCAGTTCCAAGTCCCCAACCGGCGGTTCAGGCTGTACTGTAATCCTTCATGTGCTTTGAGATCTGACGTGAATGGTACCGCGGTGCAAAATCTGGCGCGTTTGAGTAACATTTACAATGTTTAATTAAACCCTGCGCATATAAAGCTTTAATTCAGCGGGGGGCTTTGCCGTGTCGCCTCCTCGTGTGGCAATAACGCCGCTTATAAAGTACTCTGCCATCATTGAGATAGAGGAAACCTACCTCCTCGTTTCTGAGCCGTAATTACAAACGCATCATTTTTCTCCCCTACAGCTGAGCAATGAGCCTGGCGAGCGTGTAGGAGGAAGCCTCGTTACATAAAGACAGTGTGTTTCTCGTGTTCGTGAGGGCGCGTGTCGGCGAGAGCGGCGGCGTTCGCCGATAAGAGCAGTCAAAGCGTTCATTAAAGAGAATGATTGGCGTTCTTCTCAAGCGCCCCACATTCTGGAGTCGAAATGAGGTTTAGGACAGGACCCCGAGGAACGCTGTTACGAACGGAATGAGTAAATAAATACGTAAATATAGAACAATTGAAATCACTGCACTTTGGCTTGGGATGACTCATAAATGCTTCATAGGTTTTTTATGACTACTTGTAATTCAAAGCTGGTTTGAGGCCTCAGAGCAGCATGGGGAATTCGACTGCAATGCGAGCGAGTGCGGAAATGATCTAGGACTTTAACAGACTTTTAAAGAAATGATTGGGAATTACAGAATGATGTCAGGTTATATTGATAATGCATCATTCATTATACGCCACAGTGCCGGATGTATTCCGCACCCATGAGTCCGTATGGGTTTCGTAATGATTGCAGCCTATGGTGTTGGTTGTAGTGGAAGGACTTTCCACTAGATGCAAGGACTAGATGGGGACTGGGATAGAACAGTGGTTAAGTTTCTGGAATATGGATCAGAAAGTCCAGGCTTCAAATCCCACCTCTGCCAAGTTGCCCTTAGCCCTTACTGGATTGTAAGATTGTATTGTATCGCTCTGAATAAGGGAGTCTAATAAATGGCATAAATATAATGTAAATATAGATACAATTCCATTAGAGAAGATGGGCTTTTGTTGGGACTGGGTCACAGTCATGTTTTGACTATCTCAAAAGTATTGGAGCCAGGGCTCTGTGCAGGCCACCCCACATCTGCACTAAACCTTTTCTCTATAAACCTGCATTCGGAAGGAACGGGCCAAGCACACATTCTCTATAAAACCAACTGCTGAATGTTCCCGAGAGTCTGCATTTGACTCGGGAGCATGTGCCCAGTAAATTGTTGCTGCACCTTATTAAAATCAGTACTAAAATCACCTCTGTACAACAAGTAGTCTAGACAGAAGTGGCAGAAGTACACAGGTTCTTCACGTAAGTAAAAGTACTACTAATCTGAAAAACTACTCAAGTAAGAGTTGACATATTGCTTATACAGACAAAAAACTCACCAAGAAGGCTTTTTTGGGACTGGAGTCTGTTCGGGGTGTGCGTGTGCCCTCACACTGCTCCCAACATCTAATAACACCTAGGTCAGAATGGCCTAGATGGTGGGCATTTCGTTGAAATGACCTCCTGCTTCCCTCAGTCCAACCATGTGCACCCACTCAAAGTATGTCAATGGGGCAAAATGTTTTTGTGTTGCAGAGGTATGTCTAGCAGTCGACGATCTCTCACCAAGAAGTACACTTCCCAAAAGTAGGCTCTGAGAGCCTTTTTATAGGGCAGCGGGAGAAGCAGTTTTACGTGGCAAGACCCAGTGTCTAATCAGACCACACCTGTGAGCATTTATTAATGAGTACAGTCGTATGAAAAAGTTTGGGCACCCCTGATAATTTTCATGATTTTTCTTCATAAATCATTGGTTGTCCAGATCAGCAATTTCAGGTAAATATATCATATAGCAGATGAACACCGTGATATTTGAGAAGTGAAATTAAGTTTATAGGTTTTACAGAAAGTGTGCAGTAATTATTCAAACAAAATTAGGCAGGTGCATAAATTTGGGCACCCTTGTCATTTGAATACCTTTAGCACTAATTATTGGAACACAGAATTTGTTTTGTAAGCTCATTGACCCTTGATCTACATACACAAGTGAATCCAACTATGAGAAAGGGTTAAGGTGGCCAATTGGAAGTTTTTTCTCCTCTTTGCATCTTCTCTGAAGAGTGGCAACATGGGAGCCTCAAAAACAACTCTCAAATGGCCTGAAAACAAAGGTTGTTCAACATCATGGTTCAGGGAAAGGGAAAAGCTCTCTCAGATTTCAGCTGTCAGTTTCCACTGTGAGGAACATAGTGAGGCAATGGAAGGCCACAGGCACAGTTCTAGTTAAGGAACTCCCGAAGTGGCAGACCAAGAAAAATCTCAGATAGGCAGAGGCGAAGGATGGTGAGAACAGTCATAGTCAAGCCACAGACCAGCTCCAAAGACCTACAACCTCATCTTGCTGCAGATGGTGTCACTGTTCATCGTTCAACTATACAGCGCACTTTGCACAAGGAGAGGGCTGTATGGGAGAGTAATGCAGAAAGAAGCCTTTTCTGCAGACACGCCACAAAACAGAGTCACTTGAGGTGTGCTACAGCACATTTGGACAATCCAGCTTCATTTTGGAATAAAGTGCTGTGTAGTGATGAAACTAAAATTGAGTATTTGGACATAACAAGGAGCGGAAAAGGAACACAGCATCCCAAGACAAACACTTGCTACCCACAGTAAAATTTGGTGGCGGTTCCATAATGCCCGCGGGACTGTGTGGCCAGTGCAGGTACTAGGAATCTTGTTAAAATTGAGGGTCGCATGGATTCCAGTTAATATCTCCAGATTCTTAAGAACAATGTTCAAGAATCAGTGACAAAGTTGCACCGAGGCCAACGACCCCAAACCCTGCTCATAATCTACTAAGGCATTCATGCAGAGGAACCAGTACAACGTTCTGGAATGGCCATCTCAGTCCCCAGACATGAATATTACTGAAAATGTGGGCTGTCCATGCTTGGAAACCATCAAAGATGACTGAACTGGAGATGTTTCTAAAGAAGAATGGTCCAAAGCACCTTCAACCAGAATCCAGACTGGAAGCTGTAGGAAGCGTTTAGCGGCTGTTATTTCTACAAAATGAGGATCTACTAAATATTGATGTAATTTTTCTGCTGGGGTGCCCAAATTTATGCACCTGCCTAATTTTGTTTGAATAATTACTGCACACTTTCTGTAAATCCTATACACTTCATTTCACTTCTCAAATATCACTGTGTTCATCTGCTATATGATATATTTAACTCAAGTTGCTGATCTGAACAACCAATGATTTATAAACTAAAATCATGAAAATTATCAGGGGTGCCCCAAACTTTTTCATACGACTGTATATATTCTTGAAAGAGAAAGCCTTTTTAACTCAGAGTTTGAAACAGGACTTTCATCAAGGAAGAACAGATCCATGACACTTCGGGTACATAATGGTCTGTACTACAGCTACATGAATCATCTGCAAAAATTATACAAATCACCTTCTCTTTAGCTAACCAGAGAAAGGACAGAATAAAAACATTTTCAGAGGAACCAAAATGTACTAAATTGCTCATAACTCGACATGGTAATATTCAGTAATGTAGTGAATCATGATATTTAACCCAACAATATTAATCATCGACTCTTTGAATTAGTGATTTAAACAAGTACTTGCCGTTTTTGCACCCCAACACCGGAATACTGATACACACAGTACAGCAGGTGCTTGTGTAGCTTGTAGCTTGCGGGCTGCTCCTGGCGCACGCCATCCTGACAGGAGTCATTTCTGTAAGAGCTGTGTAATATTCCCAGCCGATGGAATGTGTAAAATAGCGAAATACGACCAGGACTGCTACGGAAATGTAAAATCAGCGTTGTAGTAGGGCTTTGTTTTTCTCAGTGATGTGTTTCTGAACTTGGCATACTTATTGAGATTTGCGTTTCATGCTCGCAGCTTCGTTTGGCATTAATTTCTTGAAGTTGTCGTCATCCTCCTGTCTCACTCGATCTACTTGCTCAAATGAATACTTTTATCTCAGCCAAGGGCCGAAAGGTGTTAAAACAATGAAATGACTTGTGAAGGACCGGGCTGGATCTCATCGCTTCTGTCAGGTGTCGGGAAGTGCGACACCCCCGACGCTGCTTTGGAGTGTAACGACTAGCTGAGCATTCTGGGTGATAATTGCCGTTCATAAGTCTGGATATTACCTCTGGAGATTTTTTGCTTCCATCCAACACATCTGCAGAGTTCTTACACCTCCGATATGAATGGCTCCCTTGAGGGCTTTGGAACCATTACTTCTGGTCAGAATTAGGACATTTGAATATAAATACAGCCGAGCTGGAGGAAGTGTTGGCAAAAGTTTCTTCCATCATTATTAGCACCGTTTCTGAAAGTTTAGACTCTCTTTAAGCTTTTTTTAAGGTACGAGTTTGTGCTTGGCAATGCTTAAAATGTCCGGGCTGATGTACTGACACAGAGCTGCATTTCAAAAGGTCTTGTCTGCTTTTATTTATTTATTTATTTATTTTACAGATTGATTAAGCACTACCATGTGATTGACCAACTCTGACAGTCAGTAGGACAATGAAAATCATGGGAATTTTACAACAGCCAAATTCTGGTTCTGTCCCAAACCAGACTATATGGGCAAAGTATGTGCACAACCTTATCATTAGTGATCTCTGTATTTCAGCCACACTCATTTGCAAACAGGTTCAAGATATGAAGCATAAACAACAGTAGCTGTATAATGGACTGTACTGAATGCCTCAGTGACTATGCTTGCTTCTGGAGGTTGCTCCCACCAGTATGTCAGCTCCTCAGCTTTCTGCCCTGGCTTTATAAAACAAGTCAATAAAGAAATAGCTTGCCAGCTTTGATTGAGACCCTGGATAGGTTCCGTAGGTGTACACATTTAACGTACATTAAATTGTAAATGGACATTTCCACACGTATTAACCAAGGGAAATGATCCAAACCCATGCTTGGCAAAACACCTGAGTTTTTACAATTTCTTATGACACTACATTAACATGACTAAGACTGAAACACACTCCTCTATCGAGATTTGAAGTAACTGGAGCCTTGAATATAAAAATCATGCATTAAAATCGTTTGAGACATAATTAGGACATGCATTTTTACCAGAAAAACACCGCTCCTCAGTTCGCTTATTTATTGACAAGCTAGTCTTGCCTGGACCAATATGGCAGACGAGCCGAGGCAGCCAATGTGGCATCTGTGGTCGGCCCGATGTGATTTGTCGCCTTTGAGCTAACATATATATGTCAGGAAGCATTCTCATGCTATATGGTGAACATGACTACAGAGAATCCAATTCCAAAATCTAACATCGTTTGATTTTTTATTTTATTTTATTTTTGGTTTGTATGCATTTACTCGGCTGTAATCCCAATCCGAGAAGTTTCCAACGTGCATGCTGATGTTACACTTGACATTGTATTCAAGCAATGATAATTTCTACATCACAGTCCTGTTCTCTGAGCTTTTGTGGGCTAGCTCTTCAAACGGACTTTCCGTGACAGTAGCCTTCTGGCGGCTACGCTGGGTTCTTCCTGTTCTACTGCCAGTGCTTGTCTGTTGCACGGGTTAGCAGTGGCTTTGGCAGAAACAGTGAAATCCACCAGTGTGTCTACATATTTATGGCCATGTAGCATATTTTAGGACGAGGAGGGATTAGAGGGAATTCATCAAAGCATTTGAAGAAAGGACGCATCTACTGACACACCAGCATAAACACACAATCAGCATTCCCCAGTTGCTCGTATTCCGGCTTCATTAGGGTGCTGTGGCTTCCTCCTTCCCCTCTTCCTCTCTTCATTTTCATCAAAACATTGCAGATGAGGTCCTGAGCCCAATTAATCACAGCACTGTGCTTCTACACACACACACGCGCTCACACACATTAATCAATCAGCCGACCATGTGAGCTAACGGCTCTTTACCGAGCCTGGCTGCTCTGTCAACCAACATCAACATACACACTTACCCACACACACTGGTTTAAACATGCATAAACACACACACACACACGGAGCATCTGCCGTGACACATTCACAGGGCTTGTCTCGCACATTTATACTTACCCTCTACCATGCTGCATCAGCTCACACACCTCATACACACACCTGCGCTCTCACACTGAGGTAGTAAGTAATGGGGTACTTTATTACAGTACTTATTTTTAGGTATCTGTACTTTACTTGATTATTCCTGAGGGAGGGGCTTAAGCAGAACAGGAGCTGACCTGGTGAGAACTCGAGGTCTTGACTTTCTTTAGTTTTTGTTTTTATAACACGTGCACATTTTAGTGTTCTGAAGACAAAGTAGTATAAAGCATGTGTTATTTGAAACGCACAAATAATCCAATGTCTAGAAAAGGTTTAAAAAGCCAAATACTGGTCTGTATTGTTTGTGCTCTGAGATGTTACTTCTCCAGACACTATGACACGGAGTAAATGTTACCAGGCCACGGAAAGTGGCGTGGAGAAAGGCTGACCGCTTTTGAGCGACATGGTGTCATTTCTGCTCAGCTTTGTGCCTATTGCATGTGACAGGGCTTTTAACACCGCGCCTGTTCTGTTGTTCTACATCCAGATAAAGCCACCTCTCACAGAGAGCGAGAGAGAGGGCGAGGGGAGGAGGGAGAGAGCGAGCCGAGAAGCTTCCCATATCTCATTCAAGCGCTCCCTTCCCTAAAACCTCCTCAAAATGGATCCAATTATGGAGCGGGCCTTGCAGTGCTGCTTGTAGGAGTCAATGCAATTGTGTAACCCTAATTTTCCCCGCCGCTGGTGCACTGACGCCTGACACGGGACTGTCAGTGGCGCTAAGCCTCGTCTTTCTGCTCAGACGCTGAAAAGAGATCTTCTCTCAGCCGCCCAAATGCACCGAGTAAAACTTCCAAAAAGAAATGAGAGGGGAAAAAATTTGCCAGCTGAAACGGAATCCTGCTGGGCCTTCGCACACTTACGGCACGGACGCCATTCGTTCTGAAGTCATGATCCTAGCGGGGGGAATCTGGAGGAAGCCATTTTACATTACATTTTAGTGGGTTAGGCAATCTAAGGACGTACCAGGTAAATGTGTTCGGCCATGTAATCTTTATAGACAAACAGTGGCAGTAGAATGGGCTGGACCGAAGAGTCACGATGGGTGATATTGGCTCAATATTTTCCACACAACAATAATAATTATTATACAAGTCATGTGGTTCAAATCATACAAGATTTACATTTACATCATTTAGCAGACGCCCTTATCCAGAGCGACTTACAATTGGTACGTACAGTCTTTGTTACAATTATGTGGGACTGTGGTAGCCTAGCGGGTAAGGTACTGGACTCTGGAACAGAAGGTCCAGGGTTCAAATCCCATCTCTGCCAAGCTGCCACAGTTGGGTCCTTGAGCAAGGCCCTTAACCCACAATTGCTTGGACTGTAAGACTGTACCAATTGTAAAGCAACTGTGGGTTAAGGGTCTTGCTCAAGGACCCAACAGTGGCAGCTTGGCGGAGGTGGGATTTGAACCCTGGACCTTCTGTTCCAGAGTCCTGTACCTTACCTGCCACAGTGTTTAAAAAAAAAAGTCCATCGAGGAGCATTTCTAGCAAGTCATGCTGCATAACGACAGGATGGGTTGCTCCAGTTGTTGATCCAGGTGTTCCACTTGTCTTGATTCCAGTAACCCCAGCATGGGTGCTTGTTTTGCTATTATTAATCAACTCATCCTGACCTATGCTTGTGTTTTGGATCCATTTAAATGGATTTGCCGTTTGATGTCTGCCCGTGTTTTGGCCCCGACAATAACAACGCCGGGAAAAATAGCAATCAAGAGACTCGGAACATTTGCCCTTCTGCTTGTGGCTCGCATTTGTTACAGCGCTGTTCTTTAAACAATCGAAATCGTGCTCGGTGTGTTCGAGCGGCGTGTGTACACAGAGCACGCGGAGGAAAATGGGCCACATTAATTAAAAATTGATAGAATCTCGGATCGGCGGCGTGAATCCTGAGTGGTCGCCCAGACTCCTTCCGAATCTGCCCTTCCCTTGTCTGACATTTAGACCTCGCATGCTGTCGCGTTTTTGGCTCGGGATGACTCATAAATGCTTTATGGCTTTATTTATGACTGCTTATGATAGGACAATGACATCTGGCTGAGCTTTGTAGGCTTGTAGGTTGTCTGGTCCAAAATAGGCCCCTGCTGCACATCAAGATGCCAAATGACATTCTGAGGCTGAATCTATTACAGCAAACTGTTCAGGCCCTGCCTCTCAGACCGAGAATACAAACAAGTACATGTTATTTCGAGGACTGAACAGGGGAGGCACGGGTAAAGTGGTTAGTGCATTGGGCTTTAATATGAAGTCAAAACAGGAGTGCTTACATTAAACTGCCAGTTTATTCGTTATTAAATGGGTGTTTAATTGTCTGGGATAGAATAAGCCTTGCACCTGTTTAGCATTCCATGTCTGGTGTGATCCTTGGGGAATCATACAGGAAAATCGCACAGTTTAACGTACATGTACATTTGATGAAGGATTGCGCAACGAGGTTGCTGCTGGCTGTGGTTGCCAAGTCTTGTTTTTCCCATAGAAAAAGTAGTAAGATTTTAGCATAAGGGATGCAAAGGACTTAGTTTGACTAATAATATAATTAGAATGAATAATAATTGTAGGCTATATATCATTTTATGTTGTATTTTACACAATCTATGTTGAAATGTAACAGGATAATGAATGTAAAGTGAATTACAGACTTTTGTTTTAATTTTTCTAATCTAGTCTCAGTCTCGGCTACTTCCAGTCTTGGTCTTGACTCGGACTTGGTCCTAGTGGATAGTATCATGGTTTTGCTGCATCTGGGCCATAACAGTTAGCTGTCATTGGAACAGTGAACTCTGAATTATACCTGCCAATTCTGAAGAAAAAATCTAAATTTCCAGAGAAACCCCAATTACACAAGGCATTCTATAAGAATGGTTAACTAAGAATAAAGTTAATGGTCGTAATGACCAAGCGAAAGTCCGGAGTGCAGGACTGATCAAGAGTTTGTTTAAAATATAATGATAAAAATATTTAGTTTGGTAGTTATTGCTGCGCAAGGGGCTACACCCGGTACTGAACGCAATGGTCCATATACTTTTGCCACTCTCGGATATGTAATATTGGACAGTTTGGTTCTCTTTATCCACTTTTAGGGCTGCAAATCTTATCATGTTTTATGCAGAAATGCAGAAAACTCTAAAGGGTCCACAAACTTTTATACTATTCAGGTATTCATTATTAAGGCCAAAGAAGCCTCAGCCTTTAGCATTACCAGGGCTTTAGGCACACTACCGTTTCTGATCATCAAACCCTCGATGTAAGAAGAAGAAATATGAAAGGGAACGCAGGAGGACCGGGGGTGACTACAAAATTTACTGCAGATAGCTGCAAATCTCTTGACTTTGATCTCTACAGTCATCAAAGACGTGCACTCGAAAATGGAGAGCTTGTTGAACGCTGCACATTCTTCACGAGAAACGTCAAATAAATAAATTCTCCCCTGTCCTCCTGCTGGGATTAATACCCATCCAAAACGATCCAACAATCCGGCCGCCGGTGCTCACACATCATGTTTGATTTCACATTAATTTTTTACGCGGTTTACATAAACATTATGTTTCCTTTAATCAAGTCTACCAAGATGCAAATGTGTAAAGTTTGCATCTGAAGGTACGAGTTAATTTCAGCAACGTGTGATATACTCCAAGTGCTGCGGTGTCTTAAAACTGTCCAGTTTGGCTTATTCGACACTTTTAGCTTCCAGCGTTAATAAAATGGCAGATCTGTTTATCTGAATCAGCAACATGCACATCACGTTGTAAAATCATAAGTGCACTTGAGATTTGTTTAAAATCACAGAAAAAGAAGAGGTGCAGTTCCTTAACAGGCACTGGCTGTTCGTGGATTCACAGCTGCACTGGCAAATATAGTATTGTACTTATTTATAGATTCAAAATTCGTTTTTTTCAGTAACAGCTTTGTTCTGTTGTCATGGTGGGTCATCTACATCTAAGGAAGTAATGAGAAGAGAGAATATTTGTGATAAAAGTGAAAGAAACCAAAGATTGCTAAACAAAAGCCTGAGAATGCAAGCAGAACAGTCTAGATACCCGAGAGAGAATAAAACTCTTAGAAAAAAAGTCTAAAAGAGTTTAAAGGACCAAAGTATTGAAAGGATAGTGATAAAGTAAGGTTACAATGGTTAAGAAGTAAAATCAGAAGAGAAGAAAATGAAAGAAAGCTTTTATTCGAGTTTGGGAGATTGAGGATAAGCCCCATCAGCCTGTCTTGGACGAGAATTAGAGTTTTGTTTTGTTTATGGACTGTTTTATGCTTTTAGTCACCATTTTTGATTGATTTTCCTGCCTTTTGCTCCTTCAACACTATATTCAATAGTCCAATACCTAATTCACCATGTAATTGTACAGTACTGTGCAAAAATCTTAGGCCACCATTACATTAGATATGCCATTGTTTCAGCAATGGTATAATCACCATATGTAATTAATTCCCAGTCTTTTTATTAGAATGCAACCAAAAAATACAGGAAATTTGTATTCAGTATTAAAAAAACAAAAGAAACAGCTATAGGATATGGTGGTAAATATTTAGTGTGACCTCCCCTTAGGCTTGAGCAATATCAGAATCTGGGAACCTCATCGGGATGCCAAGTTTTCTCTTCTACAGTCTGAAGAAGGTTGATCAGGAACGGTCTTTTTGGAAGGGTAGCAGCCAAGGAACCACTTGTTCAGAAGGGGAACAGGTTGAAAAGGCTAAGATATACCAAAGCTCGATGATGGAGTATTACGGATCCAAGAGTTTTTGACAATCACCGACGATATGTTATATATGGTCAACAAATCTAATGGTGGCCTAAAACTTTTGCACAGTACTGTAGATCTTTATCGACTTTCATATGGCTACTACATAATTAACATGCTAACTAGATCTTGGCATGTGTAGGTCACAGCTTGACTGTTTTCTGACCGGAATACCTCCTGTGTCAATCTGCAAGCAATTATATCCCCCTATTAATGACATTTTCATGGGAAAAGGTCAACTTCTCCGGTTACTAAGACAGTGTAATCTGTGATATCAATCCGTGAAGTTTAACCACAGGAGCGCAGGGTCTCTGAAGCTCCACGTCCTATTGATCAGCCCTCAATCAAACGAGGCCTCAAAGCATCACTCCGGGAAATGGATCCAGCCCGTCAGTGTTCATATGTATCGACAGTAATTGCTTGTTTATGCCTTAATGGTGGACGGTTCGGCCGGGGAGATGGTCTGAATTGATTCGAATGCCGAATGAACCCAGTGCACTCGGAGATGGATCGCTGATAGAGGAAGCGATGATGCTTTAATGGATTTGATCTGCATTTGTTTCCTCACTTGTTCGGGGTTCCTTCCGAACCTGACCGTGTTTAATTGAAGTTGAACGTTTTACCAATGAGTCAGACCTCCAATTCCCAGCAGATCCTGTTTCGTCTCGCAAAATGCTTGCAATTGCTTTTCAGTTATTTGACGTGATCTATTCCAGTGACACGAAGCGCAAATCCATTGGGTGATCTTGACGCTGTTGATCCAGGACTGAGGTAACTAATTGTTATCCGATTTGTGGAGCCGACAAAACCACAACTGCCAGACTGGGCTTCTTTTCAAAGCCCATACAGAGAAACAAGCTTTGCCAGCGCCTTGTTCAGTCAGGCAGACGTTGCTCTTGATCCCTTGACAGGGCTTCCCCGTTTCACACCCAGCCAAGCCTGACAGTCGAGCCAGTTTGAATCTCAAACTCGAGTCTTCAAGCCAGTCAGCTAGCGTATTAGACCACTGTGTCACCTGAGTGCTCTAATGCAACGCTGTCCTGGTGGATCTCTCTTCGTGGATGGAAATGCACCATCTAGAGGGCACGAGAGGTCTATGGTTAGCTATGGCTCATTGGAAAAGACTCTGGGCTAATAATGGAACTGCTCTGAGTTTAGATCCTACCATTGGGATTTCTAGCCCCCATTGTTAGGACTAGAGACGCACTTTTGTTTGCCAAATCATTTTTATTTAGCCGATTCTGTGGCACACAGAGAAGCCCCTACACTCATTGTACATTTTAGAAGTTTTACTCATACTAATATGGAAGCTGTGTACTTTTGGTTGGTGGACTATTTTCAGTCCACCAGTGACAGTGAGATGTTTAAAAAGTCTGATCCACTCATACCATCACAACACACGCTAACACACCACGACAACATCAGTTCCAAGTCAAGATCAAGACCTTTACTAGACAAGCTCGAGACCAGAAGTGGCTGAGAGTCCAGATTAAGATTTTTTTTATCATACAAGAATAAAATAAAATTAGTTTGTTTATTATTCGACATGAAGTCTTGCATTTGTTATTATTTCACATAAGGTTAACTGAATATAGCAACAACATCCATTATTGCCATTTTTATTATTAAATGTGGAAAAAAAAATAGTAATTTCAGATTTTTGACGTGATGAAGTAAAGCGTGCGGGCGATTCCAAATAAATCGTGTTCGTTGATTGGATACTGAACGAGAAGAGCAGTAACTTGTTTTTCCCTGTTACCCAATCAGAGAGCAGATTTTACTTAGCTATGTAGACAAAGGACTGATTTATTCTGTTTGAATGTTTGATATTAAATAACAAAAGAAAGAAGTTACCACAACTTCAATGAGCCCAACTTCGCCTAATGGTGACAATTGTGTGGTGATTTGGGCCGACAGTTCCTCTGTCTGAATCTAGGCTTGGTGCCACACACTATCAGCATTGTCAAAATACAAATTGAGGGAAAATCTCAAAAAAAAACAACGTTCCATCACTCTAGAGACTTGTAGACGCAGACCACAATGAAGCCTCCTCTGGTACCTTACAAAGGCTTTGCTGTAATTTGTCCCTCATCTATTTACACTTCACTAAAAATCTGGTCCACAAAGTTTGACTGACGCAAAACGAACAAAGATTTGACGTTCTACAGCCTCGGGGTGGCTTGAGGCTGAAGCTGTCCTTGTCTAAACACTGCATGCGGAGACGTATGACAGCGCACAGACCGCACTGTTGTTTCGCTTTGATGCATGCCCTATTTAGAGTACAGTTAATGTAGCTATTATTCTAAAGATTTGTGGCCCATCAGCTTTGGGGTAATGGCCCTCTGGTAGCCTGTGTAATGGCTGTGCATTGTCATGAAATATGAAGTGAGTGGCTCATCATTAATGTACGACTGCCTGCCTTTTTGTCCGTAATGTTTTCTTTTCCCTAGCAGAAAGTCAGCGTTGATAATGTGAGACCTACAGGTCCTCATTTCGGGACACGTTCCTTGCTTCCTCAAACTCACAATTAAACTGTCTCCACCAGTGTGTGGAGTCGGGCATGAAAAGCAATTGGCCCTGCACAAACACCGCCGTATTCACCCATTTAAAAAATAGACAGACTTCTGGGTTGTTTGAACTCCTCAAGTTAGAACTAAAATGCTTGTGCACATTGATTTCTGTGTGAAATGTAAAGGAACCAGTGTTTAGTAGATTGTTCTGAACCAACCATCATCTTAGCCAAGCCATTTCTACCACAATAGTGCCAAATGATGGTGGTGCATCTGTAACTCTTGGGAGAGCATCAATGAACAGTTGTCCATTTACAGCATTTAGCAGACACCCTTATCCAGAGCGACTTGCAGCACAGGGAATCTTTAATACTACAATCCAAACAACTGAGGTTTAAAAACCTTGCACTTTTATCCTCAAGCAGAGCATCTGGACAGTATTCCAGTATTTTGACTGCTTGTGCAACCACTGCAACAAAAATGATAGTGGTTAAAATCAGGGACACCAGGAACAGCGTGGTAACTATATCATCCTACATGACTCCTTTCTGACCCTTTTCTCTTTCCACAATAGGCTCAGAGAAGGAGTCTCAGCATTTAGTCCAGTAAACAGAGCCACTGTGGGATCTTGTGTCCTCAGTGGGAAACCTTTGTTGGCATGACAAACTGGCAGTGCTCAGTAAACCGGAGGAGGAGAGGGAGTTGCTGCCCTCTGATGAGATCTGAGTAACAGTATGAGGACTGGAATTGATGATGGAAGAACAGCTTGAGTGGAACTGGTACTGGAAGAACATCTCAGTGTGAGGACTGGAACTGGTGCTGGAAAAAGAGCAAACCAATATGTAGTTGTATGTATGCAGAGTCTATTGACAGACCACTTTTTTACAGGGTCGCATAACTAGAACAGCATCGCTAGAAGGGGAAGAACATAGCCAAGAGGGACCACATGACACATTGGCAACCAACAAACCTGCGTGATCCCACTTTTCTTAGCATATGGTTTAAACTGTCTGTGAAGCATCTGCCAGGCCTTGGCGCTGGGACTAAAGATCTCAATGCACAGCAGACCTCAGACCCAGTGCTCCTAAATCACCTGAGTGGTGGCACCTGTGCCTCATCAGCCTGGCGCTTTAAATAGAGCGTCAGGCCAAGGCAACACCGCTCAGCATTGAGTCACGCTGCTGTGTCATGCTGCCATTCCTCCTGCTGCTGTACTGCACTGCTGATTAATGCTGCTGTCTGAACTATAGTCTACACTGCTGATGGAACTGCTGTCTACAGCTGCCTCATGCCATCAGCTGAAAGATAGGAGTCACCCAGAAAATAATGAAATAATAATGAATTATAATGTATAGGCTTCAGAAGTTCAGGTGGCACAGCGGCAGTTCGCTAGCTCACCACCGTGGAGAACCAGATTTGAGTCCTAGTGGCGCCGTTTTGGCTAACTCTGGGTGTCACCCAGGCACAGCTGATGATAGTAATAATTATAATTATTCATTATTATTGTTCGCTGCCATAGACTGGACATCTGTCCAGACTGCACTTCTACCGGTGCCCAGTGAGTGCTTGTACAGGCTCCCGGAAATAGGTGGGTAAGTGAACAATAGGGTGCCAGCAAAAAGTCTGGCATCCAAATTCATTTCAGAAACCACAAAGCGGGTCAATTCGAGTCAAATGTATTTCCATAGAGCTTTTCATAGCAGGCTATTTCCCCCAAAGCAGCTTTACACATATCTAGGCCCACAGCCCTAAGTGAGCAGGCCTATGGCAACAGCGGCAAGGAAAAGCTCCCTAAATGTGATGGGGGAAGAAATCTTGCGAGGGCCGACTCTCAAAAAGGGAGCCAACCTCCTTGGTATAGATTTTATATGTAAGAAATAAATTACCTGAATAATACTTATATAGTCACAGTCTAAATAGACAGAAGCTAAATAGAAAAAATAAAATAAATAAATATAATCTATTAAAATATAGGCTATGATATATTACTGAGAATATAATAAAATGGAGAATAATAGGATATAATACAGTAATATAATAGGATGTATGTGTGTATGTATCAGCATATTATTTATATATGTATATATGTGTGTGAGTGTGTGTGTATGTGTGTGTGTATATATATCTATATATATATATATATATATATATATATATATATATATATACTTACTGGTCCTCTCTCAAAAAATTTGCATATTGTGATAAAGTTCCTTCTTTTCCGTAATGTAGATGATAAAAATTTAACTTTCATATATTTTTAGATTCATTGCACACCAACTGAAAATTTCAAGCTCTTTTATTTGTTTTAATACTGATGATTTTGAAATCTCACAAAATTAGCATATTTTCATCCGACCAATAAAAGAAAAGTGTGTTTTACTACAAAAAAAAAGTCAACCTTCAGATTATTATGTTCAGTACATGCACTCAATACTTGGTCGGGAATCCTTTGGCAGAAATGACTTGCTTTTCAATGCGGCGTGGCATGGAGGCAATAAGCCTGGTGGCACATGCTGAGGTGTTATGGAGGCCCAGGATGCTTCGATAGCGGCCTTAAGCTCATCCAGAGTGTTGGGTCTTGCGTCTCGTTCAACTTTCTCCTCACAATATCCCACAGATTCTCTATATCGGGTTCAGGTCAGGAGAGTTGGCAGGCCAGTTGAGCGCAGTAATACCATGGTCAGTAAAACCATTTACCAGTGGTGGTTTTGGCACTGTGAGCAGGTGCCAGGTCGTGCTGAAAAATGAACTCTTCATCTCCATTAAAAGCTCTTCAGCAGATGGAAGCATGAAAGTGCCTCCAAAATCTCATCGATAGCTAGATGCATTGACCCTGCCCTTGATAAAACAAAGTGGACCAAACACCAGCAGCTGACATGGCACCCCAGACCATCACTGACTGTGGGGTTACTTGACACTGGACTTCAGGACATTTTGGCATTTCCTTCTCCCCAGTCTTCCTCCAGACTCTGGCACCTTGATTTCCGAATGACATGCCAAAATTTGCTTTCATCCGATCGAAAAAAGTACTTGGGACCACTGAGCAACAGTCCAGTGCTGCTTCTCTGTAGCCCAGGTCAGGCGCTTCTGCACCCTGTAGCCCATTTCCTGCACATGCCTGGTGCACGGTTTGACTCTGGAATCGGCCCTTCTCCACAATCCTCCTCAGGGTGCGGTCACCTCTTCTCGTTGTGCATGCGTTTTTCTGCCACACTTTTTTCCTTCCCACAGACTTCCCACTGAGGGTGCCTTGATACAGCACTCTGGGAAACAGCCTATTCGTTCAGAAATTTCTTTCTGTGTCTTACCCTCTTGCTTGAGGGTGTCAATGATGGCCTTCTGGACAGCAGTTCAGGTCGGCACAGTTCTACCCATGAATGATTGCGGTTTTGAGTAATGAAACCAGGCTGGAAAAGTTTTCAAAAAAGCCTCAGGAATCTTTTGCAAGGCTGTTAGAGTTAGAGTTTTGTTGATTCAGATGATTATGGGTAGGTTAATAGCTCGTTTAGAGAACCTTTTCATGATGTGGCTAATTTTGTGAAGATTTTGGGTTTTCATGAGCTGTATGCCAAAATCATCAGTATTAAAACAATAAAAGACTTGAAATATTTCAGTTGGTGTGCAATGAATCTAAAATACATGAAAGTTTTAACTTTCTATCTTTACATTACGGGAAAAGAATTAACTATCACAATATGCTGAATATTTTTTTGAGAAGGACCTGTATATGTGGGTGTGTGGGGGTGGGGTGGGGTGTGTGTGTGGGGGTGGGGTGTGGGGGGGTGGAGATGATATAGATATATGTATATATATGATAGCGATATATAGACACACACACACAACAAACACACACACACACACATATAGAATATAGATATATATATATAGATATAGGATATATATATTATATATATAATATAATATATATATATATATAATATATATATATATATATATCTATCTGTGTGTGTGTGGGTGTGATATATTTATATATATATATATATATATATATATATCTATATATATATATATATATATATATATAATTTCAGTCTGTGGAAAATCATAGATCCTACAGTGACTCGTACTATGTATCGTACTAAATAGTGCCGACATGCCTATTTTTACATTCATTTGATTTTTAACAATCTTTTTTAAGACTTATTTGACTAACATACATTAGTTTCATTCTTACATTTATCATCTACACCACCCAAGGAGGTTGGGTCCCATTTTGAGTCCTGGTCCTCCCAAGATTACTTCCTTATAATGTTTAAGGGAGTTTTTTCTTGCCAACTGTCGCCCTAGTGTTGCTCAATTTGCGATTGGCCATAGATATTAGAAGATAATCTAAACCTTTAAAGTTGCTTTGGGGCAATGCTCTGTTTGTAAAAAAGCGCTATAGAAATAAATCTGACTAAATGATTGGCAATATATATATATATATATATATATATATATATATATATATATATATATATATATATATATATATATATATATATATATATATATATATATACACACACCTATGTGCTCTGCCCCATGTGGATTTTAGGTGTTTGACCATTGCCAAGCTATGATCCATAAGTAACTTCATTTGGAAGAATACACAGGTTCAATTAATTGAATTAGGTCTTCTATAAAGAATGAGCTCATACCTCATTAAGAGTGTGTGTGTGTGTGTGTGTGTGTGTGTGTGTGTGTGTGCGAGTGTGCGAGCGACCATGAGGGAAATGCGTCATTCAGAAGGCATTGATTAATTGTGCCACAGGCAATTAGTCAGTCAAATCGAGTGTGTCATTTCTCCCCTGTGACGAGGTGATGTTGGAATTCAATGATGAAGTACGAGTGTTGTGATACTCAGCAGAGAAAACAACTGGCACGGAGGAGGAGGATGACGTTTACCTTGAAATATTAGATATGTAAATGTACTTGGGTTCCTGCTGTAATTCCTGATTGTTCTGAAAATACAACAAAAAGGTGTTCCTCAAGACACACCCATAAACTGTAATGTACATATATCTGTCGGCAACAAATACTGAATTCTGCTTTTAAACATTTCAATCTTTTTCTCACGCATTTGTTGACAAACTGGAGATCCTCTGCCCTTCTTTGCTCCTCAGAGGCTTTCGTGGATACTGCTTCTGTACCAAAGCACGATTACCTGTTGACATTACCTATTTGAAATCACATCATTATTTATTTATTTATTAAATCTCATTACTAGCCCTAAAGTGCCCCCGTCCCAACTTTTAGAATGTGTTGCAGACTTGAAATGCAATTAATGAAATGAAGTTGGCCAGACAGAACATGAAATATCTCAGGTTCATACTGTTTGCAATGAAACAAAAGTCAAAGTAAATCTAAGGAGCACTGTGTTTCTCTGACCGTGATTTCTAATACAACAAGCATTTCCAGTCCGGGCATTTTTGGGATCAAGAAAGAGCTGAGATACAATCCTAATCCTATCTGTTGAAAGCAGAATAAAATCATTACGCGCTGGATGGTGATTAGAGACGAGCAAGGCTATTAGAGATTCTCCTCACGGTCTTTAATTCCCACTTCCCGGACCTGTCATCTCTGCCCCATTCAGCCCACATTAAACAGGGGCTCGGCAACACTTCCACCTGTTCTTCTCTAATAAGAAAGCAATGAAATGGCCTTGTAAAAGCACGTATAAATCTTTCAGGGTGCTAATAAAAAAGTCCTTGCAGGCAGTTAAAGCAGTTGAAGTTGATTGTGCAACACTAAGCATTAGTGTTTGCTGCCTCTTAGAAATACTGCTGGAAGTATATCACGGCCAAGGTCTTTAGTGAGGTCCGTCTTCCTGCCCATCATCAGAGCTCGGGCTGAGAATCGCACCCTTAAAGTTCAAAGGGGCCAAGTGCTTCACGACTTCATAGGAAACCCTAGTGGAAACCCTCTTTGCTTTAAAAATCATAGTGGAGGCTTCCGAGTGACAGCTGGCTCGGGATAAGTTGTATCATCTTAATGCCAGTTACGCCAATGGCCTCCTGTGGCCAGGAGATCAAGATGTTAGCTTGGGAAGATCCCTCACCTGAGAATATTCGGCTCCCATATGGTGCGGCTTAAGCAGCGGCTCAAAGATGTCGTCATGGACCTCGCATGTGTTGATGGATGTGCATGTCGGCTCTCATTCACCCAGATATTTAGCAGACAGACAGAGGAAACTGACTCTGAAACCAGCACGTTGTCCAGTTGTAACTCTTTGTCTAGCTGGAATATTTGAGATAAATAATAGCAAGACAGCAAGGAATTCAGCTGCATGGCTCATCAAGGGATGTACGTTCCACCAGTTTGGTGCCAGTACCAGCAAGCAATTGTGTTCACATTCTTTGAGTCCTCAAGTGTAGTTAGTGGTGTTGTTTTCATTGGGTTTCAGCACCAGGTGTTGTGTATTGTAGCGCAGTGTCTGGAGACCGGGCTGAGCTCAACAGAAGAGCTTTATTTTCCAGAGATACATCAGAGAAAGGCAGAGGGCTGGGAGTCTATTTTTCATAGACGTCTGGTTTCTGTCTCAGTCCTGCAATCAATCCTGTCTCTCACACATTCAGGTTTCATACACGGCCTTCCAGAAAGTTCAGATTATGAACTAAACTTAAGTTCCAGAATATACTTTATGTAGGAAGTATACTAGCAGAAATGTGTTAGTAGCATACTTGTAAGTGTAGTATTTCAGTACTTCTTGGGACTAAATTGGCCCACATTTTAGTTTAGAAAATATATGTACTTTGAGTAAGAGTAGTAAACTTTGACTACAACCAGTTTACATCAGAGTTTTATTTTGTACTGCAACTAAACACTTTTTGATATGTTGGGGTCTTGTGCTATAATAAAAAAAAGGTTTCGTCCATCATTCACAACTCCACACTCCATAATGACAAAGTGAATACATTTATTGAAAAAGAAAATCTAAAATATGTATTGCCATAAGTATTCAGACACTGCTGCCACAAGGCTTAAAAAGCCACTAACAGGATGACTGTGAATGGATGACGACAATGGATTATGTGTAACCCTGAATGGCAAAGCACAAACAAAGGATAGAAGACTTGTGGCAGTAGAGGGAATGTATTTTTTTGTCTATAAACCAAGAAGAAATGTGACATGAACAGAAAGAGCAAAGGAATACATCGTCCAGTTATGTAGCTAGCTAACTAGAAGGCAAACGCAGCTACGAAACATCTGTTATCACTTCATGATGGTGTTAAACTCTTTAATGCTTCCCAGTTTGACGCAAACAGCATGTAGTAGTCTTTATCTTTACTTGCAGGTTTAATCAGAGATGGAGAAAGCATGATAAGAACCAGTCTGTTATAAAATCCGTCCAAGATTTTATGGGGATCATCTAATATGGTGTGACGTAACACAACTGGAGAAGCAAAGAACGTGTAATCAACGATTGATTGCATCCTGTAACTTTCCACTTTTTCTCTCTCTCTCTCTCTCTCTCTCTCTCTCTCGTCTGGTTGCTTCAGTGATTCTCAGTGACTCTGTTAGTGCAGGTCATGGTCTGTAGAATCATTTCCATGACAACAGTCTGCTGCCGAGTCGGTCCAGGAAGGCGGGAGATAATTCTGCAATGTGCACACCTCAGAAGAAATGCACAGAGACAGAGAGTGAATGGGCGAGAGACAGAATGAATGAAAGAGAGAGTGCACCAGGGTCTGTGGTCATTATGACTGGGTGCTACAAATTTTCAGGCAGGAGAAAAATACAATCGCCTCTCTATTTTTGGACCGTTCTTCATCACAAAGACGCTTTTGTTATGGATATGGAACACCTCTGATCTTATTATCCCATAAATGAAGCCCCTGTGAGGAGAAATAAACCTGTAACAAGCACGACACTTGTATTTAAGAAGCGGAATCTCATCATCCACCTTCTCAGTGATTGGTTTAAGGTTCAGTGTAAATATTTACATTTCCAGCATTTACCCAGCGCTACCTAAAGTAGGAGTTAGTTCAAGGGTCCCCACATTTTATCAAACAATAAATAAATATTAAACCCACTGCTACCTCAGTAATTCGTTCCAGAAGGCACATCGAGTGTAGAGATGAGAACCGAGCAAATTTATCCTATGAGGAATAATGTAAAGTGAACGAATATGTTCCAGACCCAAGAAAATCCCCCCAAAAAATCAGTTGTAGCAAATGGGCCGAGTCACAATGCGGCGAGAAATGAATTCGATGAGTTGCAAAGTGGTCGAGTGCGAGGCTCTGACTGTCCTAGATCGATTTCCATCTAAATACAAAACAATCACGTCTACACTTCTCCTCACAAAACTATTCTCCACGGACTACCTTGAGCGGTCTTACTCATTCAAGTTCTGACAATGCCTCTTGTTTTTGGACAAACCTGATCAGTGAGGGTACATCCGGTTACTGGAGCTGTTGTGGATATGGTTCTTCAGCAAAAGGAAGAAAAACTCCAGTGCAAAATTCTGACCTTCATACCATTATTTGTTGAAGGTTAGATTAGATAGCCACTTTTCACTAACAGATGGACACAGTGCAACTACGTGTTGTGGGGTTGAGAATGGCCTTCTTTTGTAATTCTTTATTAACAGTACAATTAATAATAGTCCATGTACATAAACCAGGCGAGTCGTGCCTGTATGATGCTTGACAGGGCCAGAAAGCTGTAGGGACTTGAAGTCAGGTCACCACGGTGGTGGGCTACCAAACTGACACAGTGTCACCTTCTATATTCCCTCACATCGCTTCCCTTCGACAAATCAGTGGTTCCGCTGTAGAACCCTTCCTGTAATTAGCCCCTAGTGACTACGCATCGGCAACAGTTACCTAATGATTACTCAAACTGTCTACACAAGGGAATAATTAGTGCTTTATGATGTCCGAGATCAGTCAGCTAGGGGTTTCTCCATCCTTTGACTCTATTTGATTGCTAGTACGGTACAATGTGATGACACCAACAGCATGAGCGCAAGGACTGTGCATCTGGGAGCTTCTAGGATTGAGTTCCCATGGCACAATGGGACACTACCACTGGACTCTTGAGCTGGGAATCACTGGGGTTGGCCGATAACAGAAGAATGCTACAATGCTACAATGCACCAACTACGAATGTTGTTTTTTGTGTTTTTGGTTCCCTTAATACGAGTGAAGGGAAATCTTAACTCTACCGGCTTAATGATAATCAAGGGAACTTCTGTGAGGCTCTTTAATGGTTTACCATGACAAGACCATGCATATATTAACTTATCTGTTTATTTTTATTGGCTTTTTTCCCTTTCCTTTTTTTGTACGTTTTCCCCTAAGCCAAATGGCAGAACCCCTGGTAACCATAACAGGAAAAAGAAAAAACTGCTATAAAAAATAAAGGTGAACCTGCAGTTTGTTGGACTGGAATGCAGTGTTTCCAAGAGACGATGATAACTATTGTTTGGTTTAAGCATCTTGATATATTGCATTGCTGAATATTGACATGTCTATTCCTCATATCTAAAAGTGTTTTTCTGTTTTTGCTGTGGTTCGCTAATGATGCAATTTGTATGATTTTTGCAGATGATGATTAGTATTTTACTTCTGCCATCTCTGCAATTATATGACAGCTATGTTCTGAAAATGCCTCTGGTTTTCCTGCATATTGGCATGTCTAGTGCTGTGTTTAGCTAAAGGTAGTAATGTCATTTGTTTGATTTTTGCAGTTGAGTCATGGAGTTGTCGTACAAACCATTATGTTTCCTCAGCGTCACGGATGTGTCTCTTTCCCTCAAAGTTAGAAAGGCTTATTAAAGAAATACTTCTTTAATTTTAAGTACATTTAGTAGCAATTACTTTATACTTCTAGTTCAGGAAAATATAGGCAATACTTCAACTATTTCTTGAGTATGTTTTAGGAGATTAGTAGTACTTTTACTTAAGGAAAGACCTTGCCTACTTCTAAAACCTTTGAATCTTACAGCGTACAACCTAAGCAATCGTGGGTCAAGGGCCAACAGTGGCAACTTGGCCACCACAATACAATATACTGTATACAGTGGTGTGAAAAAGTGTTTGCCCCCTTCCTGAGTTCCTATTTTTTTGCATGTTTGTCACACAAGTGTTTCGGAACATCAAACCAATTTAAATATTATTTAAAGACAACACAAGTAAACACAAAATGCAGTTTTTAAATGAAGGTGTTTATTATTAAGGGAGAAACAAAAATCCCAAACCCATTAGGAGAAAGTGATTGCCCCCTAAATCTAATAACTGGTTGGGCCACCTTTAGCAGCAACAACTGCAACCAAGCATTTGTGATAACAAACAACTTTTACAGCGTTGTGGAGGAATTTTGGCCACTCATCTTTGCAGAATTGTTGCAATTCAGCCACATTGGAAGGTTTTCGAGCATGAATGGCCTTTTAAAGTCATGTCACACCATCTCAATAGGATTCAATTCAGGACTTTGACTAGGCCAAAACAGCCCCAGACCATCACACTACCACCACCATATTTTACTGTTGGTATAATGTTCTTGTTCTGAAATGCTGTGTTACTTTTACACCAGATGTAATGGGACACTCCTTCCAAAGTGTTCAACTTTTGTCTCGTCCGTCCACAGAATGTTTTCCCAAAAGTCTTGGGGATCATCAAGATGTGTTCTGGAAAAACTGAGATGAGCTTTAATGTTCTTTTTGCTCAGCAGTGGGTTTTCGTCTTGGAACTCTGCCATGCAGGCCATTTTTTGACCAGTCTTTTTCTTATGGTGGAGGCATGAACACTGACTTAACTGAGGCAAGTGAGGCCTGCGGTTCTTTGGATGTTGTTGTGGGGTCTTTTGTGATCTCTTGGATGAGTCGTCGATGTGCTCTTGGGGTAATTTTTGTCGGCCGGCCACTCCTGAGAAGGTTCACCACTGTTCCATGTCTTCTCCATTTGTGGATAATGGCTCTCACTGTGGTTCGCTGGAGTCTCAAAGCTTTAGAAATGGCTTTATAACCCTTTCCAGACTGAATTCAATTGACTCAATTACTTTCTTTCTCAATTGTCCCTGAATTTCTTTGGATCTCTGCATGATGTGTAGCTTTTAAGGATCTTATCTTTGTCAGGCAGGTCCTATTTAAGGGATGTCCTGATTTGAGAACAGGTGTGGCAATAATCAGGCCTGGGTGTGGCTAGAAACAGTGAACTCAGGTGTGATGAACCATAGTTAAGTTGTTTCAACAAGGGGGGGCAATCACTTTTTCACACAGGGCCATGTAGGTTTGGAATTTTTTCTCCCTTAATAATAAACACCTTCATTTAAAAACTACAATTTGTGTTTTACTTGTGTTGTCTTTAACTAATATTTAAATTGGTTTGATGTTCCGAAATACTTAAGTGTGTCAATCATGCAAAAAAATAGGAAATCAGGAAGGGGGCAAACACTTTTTCACACCACTGTATGTACACTCTGGTTTCCTATTACATTCCAAACACATGCCTTAGGTTAACTTGTCTCTCTATACTGCCCTTAGTGTGAGTACTTGTATATACTTCTATCAAGTTGAACTTCTAATAACTCTCAAACCAGCACAGCACCATTAGTATTTGTCCCAGAATTAGAGGGATGTGTTAATAATCCATGGCTAAATGCACCTGGCCTTTAAGTGAACTCAAGCGCTGATGCGTTATGTGCAAATGTGATGAGGATAGTACATCCCCAAGAGCTTACTCAATTTGGACAGGTTTGCACATCTTGAGCAAAAACAACTGAAAAAGGTGGAAAAAAACGGCCTAGCCTTATTAAACAAATAGTTTGATCTTGTTAATATTTGATCTTGATAATCCTGTCCCGGCTCACTTAGCATCCACAAACCGCTTTGAAACAAGGGCCTTCTCAGCTTCTCCATGAGTATTCAACTTAATGTTTACAAGGCGTGCACTCTAATAATATTTAATAAGGTCTCCAAGTCACTATTCCCCTCCTGGTGTTTTATTCATGTCCTCATATCCTGCTCTGAAGCTTTGAAGCGGGGTGGACACTTTTTAATTTATGAGCCCATAATCTTGTAACTCATTTATTTAAACTCCCCCAGCTCTGGGTAGATGTATAGCTCTACCTAAGCCATCTATACATTCCCTGCCTGACCAATCCCTGCTCTTCTTAATGGAATCTCTCAACCTTCAGGCTCCATCAGAGAATCCTGAGTGTGTTATTTATTTATCCCTGGCAATAATGTACTTACTCATGCCCAGGGTCAGCAAAATGCCAAGTCAGATAAGATGATATAAGCATGATTTCCATATGTTCAGGGACAGTGTTCATTTTCACTCTGGCTAATGGCAGTATTTTGGGGTTTTAACAGAAGATCCACTGAATCAGGAGATATGAAATGTGGGAAAATATTGAAAATTGAAGCAGATCTTGTGTGTGTATAAATGTATTATACATTTATTTAAAGATAAATTCAGAATTTATTAGTATTTCTAGACACTCGCGTTGACATTGACAAGTTTTTTTGCACAAGGTGATCCCTGTTATCCAGCATGATTTCACAAAATTCCAGTCTTTCTCAATCCTGGTGGGTGGGGCACCAGGACCAGGCTGAAGAAACACTGCAAAATTCCAAAGTGCATGTTATGATGTTACTGAATGCTTGCCTTTCTCTATGTTGAAGTGCCCCCTTAAATACCTGATTTAAGTTTAGGTCAGGTGGAGGAAAGTCCATGACAGTCAGCTCCTTGAACTTCTTTGGTCTTCAGGTAGTTGTTGCAAAGCTTGAGGTGTGTTTTCTGTAAATATACTTTGGTATTCATTTTAATTATGAAACCTAATTTTAAAGTGGCGCTCCATTGGGGGTGGGTTGAGAGACACTTCTGCTGCCTGAAAGATAGACTGCAAAAAAAAAAACGATAATGGCCTGAGTAATTGACTCTCTCTCCTCTTTTAACTTCTTGCCAGTCATTGAGTAGTAGACGCAGAATTTAACCTTTCCTTCAGGACTTCAAGCAAAACTCTGAAATGAAGGCACAGATCCAGGGACTGCTGTTTTCAAGATTTCCCCAAGGCATTACGTCACGCCCTTGTGTAGCAACCCACGTCTTCATCTTCATCAGCACTCTCAGCACCATGCTCTGCTCTGAAACATCCACCTGTGATCAAATGGCTCTTTCAAGACAACAGCTTAGTTCTTCAAAACAGTCGGGTGTTCAAAATAAATTCCATCAAAGTCACTGGGAAGTCCTTGAAGAGTGAAGAACTGTTTGGTGCATCAATCAGGGACTGAGCTTCAGTGCTGAATAGTTAACGCTGCAAGCGCAAATGTCCCTTATTTGGTCGGTTTGGACATCTGCGACCACTGAGATGCATAAAATCAAGTCATCTCCTTTTAATAAATACTTAGAGGAGAATTAGCTTTTCTAAAAAGATGGCTGGTGTTTTCATAAGCTGTTGTTTTTTTAATATGTTAGTACAATGACTGCACTTTAAGGATGAGTTTTCCATGGCCAACCACTGGCTGAAGTGGTGTTAAGTAACGGTACATCTCTTTCGGTGGAGTGATGAATGACACGTCACCTTCTGGCAATCTGATAGATGATTGGGGGTGGGTGTTCAGAATGCTATCTACATGAATAAGTAGTGCCACTGTTAAGTTTCATAGAGGGCAAATGGTCCAGGGGTATTTTTAATGCTTGGGACTGGATTCCAAGCTTAATATTAAGGGGGATGTTAATGCTTTGTTAATGTTAATGTCAAATTACATTCTAGATGATTATGTGCTTACAGATGGATGGCAACGGACCTTAGATGAAGAAAAGGACTGGCACAGAAGAACTTCATCTGCACAGGTCCATGGTGTCATCTCCGTCAACACCTACTGGATGAACTGGAAGGTGGGTTATGAGCAAGCCTTATTGCCTAGTATCAGTGAGGTTATCGATATTCTTGTGGCTGAAGGAAAGCAAATCACAGTTACTAGGTCACATCCTGAACTTCAACAGCTCATCTGGTTAGGAAACGATGAAACGAGTTGAACTGGCACAAAATGATCGCCCAAGTCCAAATAGTAGATACAAAATATAGTTTTGCTTTGTTTTATTCCAACAACTAGGAAGTTGGATGCCTTTTATAAACAGGAGCAAAGCAGGGCACTGCAGATTGGGTTGCCAGATCCCACAAGAGCAAGCAACCAAGTCTATGGAAACAGCCCAAACGAAGCCAAAAAGAGAGATTTTTTTTTTTCTTTCTGAATTTAATACTGAATACGCTTTCAGGCTGACAAATCCCTTCACTTAAAATGCTTTAAAACATTGCTGTGTCAACAACTGCTGTTATTGACACACAATGGTCACTAGAGGGTGATTCTTGTCCTAAGCAAATACATTGGTTATGGTCACTGGTTATGGAACGCATGTTGTCTCATTCGTCATTGAGCATAATGTCCTTTATGTATTTATTTATTTATGGCAAAAATGTTTCTAAAGGCACACGTTACGAACACACTACAAATTGGAAAGTGCACTGAGTGGTTGAGGACGTATGTTACAAAAGGGTTATGTCACGGTACCGAGTAACGTTAGTTATAAATGCAAAATGCAAATACATGAAGAGTAAAGGGAAAAGGGATTAAAGCAAAAAAAAAAGAATTAAACGATAGAATTTAGTTATTTATTAGGGCTATTGTGCTAAGGGTTTTTGGACTGTTGTGGCTTAGTGGTTTTGTATCAGAAGGCCCAGGGTTCAAATCCCACCTCTGCTAAGCTGCCACTGTGAGGTCCTTGAGCAAGACTCTTAACCCACAATTGCTCGGATTGTAAGACTGTATCAATTGTCACTGTGGATAAGGGAGTCTGCTAAATAACGTACAGTGGTGCTTGAAAGTTTGTGAACCCTTTAGAATTGTTTTTATATTTTTCCATAAATATGACCTAAAACATCATCAGATTTTCACACAAGTCCTAAAGGTAGATAAAGAGAACCCAGTTAAACAAATTAGACAAAAAATATTATTACTTGGTCATTTTTTTTTGTTGAGGAAAAAGTGACCCCCCTAGTACATATTAATTAGTGGCAAAGTATGTGAACCTTTGCTTTCAGTATCTGCTGTGACCCCCTGTGCAGCAATAACTGCAGCATAAACGTTTCCTGTAGCTGGTTGATCAGTCCTGCACACCGGCTTGGAGGAATTTTAGCCCAATTCCTCCGTACAGAACAGCTTCAGCTCTGGGATGTTGGTGGGTTTCCTCACATTTGCTGCCTCGCTTTCAGGTCCTTCCACAACATTTCCATTGGATTAAGGTCAGGACTTGACTTGGCCATTCCAAACATGAACTTTATTCTTCTTTAAACATTCTTGGTAGAACGGCTTGTGTGCTTAGGGGCCTTCAGTTGCTAGAAGTTACTGCTGGGTTCCTTTGTGCTCTTGGAGCGATCTTTGTTGGTCGACCACTCCTGGGGAGGGTAACAATGGTCTTGAATTTCTTCCATTTGTACACAATCTGTCTGACTGTGTCTTTAGAGATGGTTTTGTAACCTTTTCCAGCCTGATGAGCATCAACAACTCTTTTTCTGAGGTCCTCAGAAATCTCCTTTGTTCGTGCCATGATACACTTCCACAAACATGTGTTGTGAAGAGCAGACTTTGATAGATCCCTGTTCTTTAAATAAAACTGTGCCCAAACACACCTGATTGTCATCCCATTGATTGGAAACACCTGACTCTAATTTCACTGCTAATCCTAGAGGTTCACATACTTTTGCCACTCACTAATATGTAATGTTGGATCATTTTCCTCAATAAATACTTGACCAAGTACAATAGTTTGTCTCATTTGTTTAACTGGGTTCTCTTCATCTACTTTTAGGACTTGTGTGAAAATCTGCTGATGTTTTAGGTCATATTTATGGAGAAATATAAAAACAATTCTAAAGAGTTCACAAACTTTCAAGCACCACTGTAATGAAATTGTGTGTGTGCATACCTACTTGGGAACCCGTCAGCAGAATGATACCATTTTGTGTGAAAAGGCCGTGCTGTTGTCACAAATATCACCACTCCGAGCTCTTCTGAACCGACCAGATTATTGTATAATGTGACACTTTAAATAGCAACGAGTCAGAATGAAAGTAACTCTCTTTACACTAACCATATGGTAGCATTACCACCCTCAGGCATGGTATGAGGAGCAGAGTTGGGTTTACGGACTCTGCTAACCTCATCCAGCATTGGAGCTATGCCTGGTATACCTAATGCCTGGCATATCGTGCCAATGATTTGAACTCCACATCCCTTCTTTCCTTTGCTGTTTTGGCATGATGGCATCTCCCCACAGGCAGACTGTGCATTTAATAGGCTGTGTATTTTTCTGTTGCTCTCATTAGCATCACGCAGTTGTTTGCTAATGCACATCTCTGGCATCCACTAGCCCTGCCACTGTAAAGACCTCCCCTGGCCTTCATTTTCTCTGGGTGATGCACCGATATGCATCTTTAGGGCAAATTAAAATATTAAAGACAGAGCAGTGTTGTAGTGCTCAGTCTGCTACAGGAACATGTTAGCGTGTTTGTGCTAATCTGATGAATGGATGCATAGTTGAAAAGTTGAATACTTTTACTTATGTATTGTATAATCAGACTAGTAGTACTTTACTTTTTGTGTTCTTCTGCCATCTCTGGAGGAAATCCTGAGGATGTGTACTGTAAATGCGAGTTCTTTTTGGTAATAACTATAGATCGATACGTAAACACACAACACTTGTGATCCACTACGTTAGAAAAGAAATATTTCTGGATCCAGATGTGTGGAACTGCTGTAAATTGCATGACTGGCGATGGCTGGAGTATAACCTCCTCTATCTGTATGAACGCCAAGTCCTCAGCAATTTGGTAACAAGCCAGCCTGATTTGAATAAGATTGTGAGCTTCAAGAGTTTGCCTGACATGTTTACATCTACAAACATTTGCATATTATGATTTATTCATTTGGAAACTTGCTATCGATTGTTGGTATTGCTTTACTTCCAGGCTAAATATTGTGGACACGTTCAACATGGTCATGGAACCCTAGGCCCAGGATATAGACTTGAGCAAAAGAATAAAAAGGTGGTATATACTGTACACAATCAGTGTCACGATCACAGTCCTACCGGACTACACTACCCAGCATTTATCGCTCCTTCCAGGTCATTCTTTGGTGCTGTGTCACATTTGCTTACGTTTAGGTTTCCTTATTTAGTTCGTCTGTTTAGTTTCTGTCTCATTACTTTGGTTATTTAAATCCTTCATTTCCTTTTGTTGGCACGAATTGAGTACATTTACATTTACATTTGCAGCATTTAGCAGACGCCCTTATCCAGAGCGACTTACAATTGGTACAGTCTTACAGTCCAAGCAGTTGTGGGTTAAGGGTCTTGCTCAAGGACCCAACAGTGGCAGCTTGGCAGAGGTGGGATTTGAACGCTGGACCTTTTGGTCCATAGTCCGGTACCTTACCCGCTAGGCTACCACAGTCCCACCAGAGGGCCACCAGAGTACGTGTCGCTTCTTTTCAGTACGCATTGGTACCATTTGGTCCCTGTCCAAGTTCCCTTTTCCTCACGCACATATCACAACATTGATATTGTTTTGAGCTGTTTGTGGACTTATGCCCAGGTCTTAGTTTCATTATTGCACTGATTTCTGTAGGAATTTTTCAGTTTCTTAATAAAGCTCTGCCCTGTACCGACTTCTAGTATTCATCTCCCGCTTTCTGCCCAAGCATTACAGTCCACACAACCACGAATATGAACCACAAAGACTGACACTGAGCAAACAACAATGATCTGCTCACCTCCCTTAAGTGCCAAAGGTGTCAACTACCTACTTAATTATGCCAAGTAACCTATCGTCGTTACTTGGCAGTCTAACTGTGCTGTTATCACAAATATCATCACGGTGAGAACTCTTCTCAACCAATCAGATTGGAAGGCTGGAACTAACTGTTGTATAATGATCACCATCCAACATCTGGTAGTTTTAATAATGTTGGAGTTTCAGGGCAAATGTAATCCAGGACAACTTTTGTTGCATGAACCAGCACAAACTATCGACCTTCATTTAAGCAATCAGCTAAGTCACTCCCGAAGAATGGAGCTAACTTTGGCTAAATTTACTTGAGTGAACAAACTCTGTCCTGAGTTCAGACAAATGAACCGAATCAATTCGAGGCATAGAATCGACTCTGAGCTTACTTCGTTCTCAATGCCTGTAATTAAGGAATCGATCCCTTATGGGAAAGACACTGAGCGCTGCAGTACGGGGATCCAAACCAAAAGTGGCAACTCGATTTGATTCACAATATCTTTCAGGAATCTTTCCAGCACTTTGTGTCCATGGCAGAAACAATTCAGGATGGACAAATGGTGGGCCAATGCAGAATTAGGTAGGTGTTGCTAGTAATGTGGCCAGTAAATAGGGGTGTAATGATTACACACTGCTCACGGTTTGATTCACGATACTGAGTTCACAATTCGATTTTCTCTGTTATTGATTTTACATTTGACAAAAGACATTTCTTTTTACAGTGAGGCAAAAAAGTATTGAGTCAGCCACTGATTGTGCAAGTTCTCCTACTTAATTTTCATCATAAATACACTTCAACTATGAAAGACAAAATGAGAAAAAAAAATCCAAGAAGTAAAGTAGGATTTTTAAAGAATTTAAATTTGTTAATCAAAATAAAAATCTCATAAAAATCCTACAATGTGATTTTCCTGGATTTTTTCCTCATTTTGTCTTCCGTCCCATTTTGGCATTACAGTGCATCGTGTCCCGATGCATTGTCCACACCTCTACCAGTAAAATGAATTCTAGTTTTAAAGAAGATCATTGTTATTTATTACAGTAAGTCCCCTTAGATATGAACCAGTTTCTATTTTGAGAGTGGGGGTCGCAGGTCTAAAGTTTGGCAAAACTTTAAACTTGTGATCCTCCAAACACCTGATCTCGCTCATTGCATGTGTATCAAGGATTCCTACAGGTAAGATGTACAAATGAAAAAAGCCATTAATAGTAAAAAATCCTAAATTAAAGAAAAACAAATCTTGCCATCGTATTCAGCACTAGTACCTGCCCTCTAAAATCATATTAACTTACACATTATTCCTTAACGTTGGACTTTCACCCTTGGCAAATCACACTAAGAGGCTAAATGGCCATCTTCTGACCCAGTACGCAAACAGGTCCTGATTCTTTGTTCCACACAGACTCAGTTTGGACGTTTCTTGTTGGTTGTTTTCCAATCTATGAGCTACACAGGCTGTTAAAATAATGATGGTTTAAAATGTAATTTGTAATTGTTGCAGATACATTGGTTGTTTATGTTGTACTGGCTTCTCGAAATCATTGGTCTGGTGCTGGTGAGCTAATACACCAGAGCTGGTATTCGATTTGATCGCAAAAGGCTGATATCAGCCAAAAATATTGCTTCTGCCGATGATTTTGAGGTCATTATGGAACGTAGATTCAATAGAAAGCCAAGTATTTCACTAAGGACCCTGTTTGTTGTGGTTAATTCTTCCACTTAATGTCTCGGTTTTGCTTGACTCAGGATTCAGCCCACATAATATACAAGATTCTTCCTTCGGGGGCTCCCATCATATCTAGCCTAGCGCACAACGTGTTCTATTGACTTTCTGTGCGAGGCCTCTCAGTACAAATTGATCAGGCTCCCTTTGGCTAAAAGTGAGCTAATTCCACAAATGTTGCATGAGTAAAAGTTTAATGAAGCCACCAAGGCATACGGTAAGCAAATAATACGTTGCTGGCTCTAATGGCCTTGGATTTCAGCGTGACGCCATTTGGGATATGTTTAAAAGGCCGGCCTGTGTGCCGCGTTATTCACTCGGCACAGTGCGGAATGGAGCATTAATGAGTAGGGGTCTACAAGTAGACCTATGGCATGTTGTCTAATGAATAAATCATAATACACAGTCATACATCATCTTGTAAGACACAATCAATGCTGTCTTTTGCCCGCACCGGGCTTCTGAATATTTTATGCACGTCAAAGCGTGGGAAGAAAAGTGATGAGTAAAACAAAAATTAAAGTATACTGTATGTCATAGAAGTATGTTAATAAAACTAATAAATAACCCTGCATCCATTTAGAAGAGCTCCAAATAGCATACATGTACAGTTGGAAGACATTTTTGGGGTATAAAACATGGGTTGTAAACAACATCTATGCTGATGTTACTCAATTTCAATATATACATATACAGTATATACATATATATGTTTATTATTTGTATTATACTGTAAATTATTTATCTTCATTTTGCAATTGCGTCTTTACATAATAATAAAACGTTATTTATAGTTAATTAGATTACGCATCTACACATTTAATATCCTGGGGTCTTAAATGGCACCCATTTGGTGGAATGGCATATTTATAGACCAGACCAGGCTTTAGAAAGAAATCTTCCTTTTGGGCTTACATTGGTTACATCACTGTCTCCCACATTAGCAAATGTAATGGAAACCGCAAGAAGTCGAGTAGAGAAATCATAATTAACTGTGAACATAAGTTACATTAAATAATCCATTTTCTTCCAGAAAGAGCGAGCATAAATATTAGGCTGCTGAATACTCTATCTATTATGCTCGAAGTGCGAATTAAATTAGCTTATCATAGGTAATTGTCTTGATGTGGTTTATCTAACTGAAATCATGCCAGATGAGTATAGTAGACGGAATGAGTCAATACTCCCAGTATACAGCCACAAACACAACACACAGAGAAAGCTGGTACAGATAATTAAGCTAGACTAGGCATTACTCAGAAATGATTTCATTTAAAGCTGGCACAGTCATTGGTAAACATTGTAGTTTATATTACACTACACTGATTTGGAGAGTCTACCTTACTGATCACATCTTGTGGGGCAAGTGCTCAAGGGGAAATTAGTGGTGCTTAATTTGTAAATACAACAGATTGGAGGTGTCAGAATGCATGTCGTGGCCACTGAGTGTGGTCCTCATAAAACTTTTGGGATATCGTTTTGTAATAGAGTGCACTGTTGACCATGAACTAGCTTTGTAATATTCTGAACCTTGACAGGATGCTAGATCAGTAGACATCATCCAAAAAGCCTGCATTCTAAGTAGTAATATTGTTAGTTAATATATTATATATGACAAATTTTGATAAATCGCATTAATAGGAAATAAAGCCATACCCGTGATGTGCACGTACGAATGCACATAGATTTTGGACTGAAAATGGATTCACCGAGATGAGATCTAGCCTATTTGCCAACTTATCTTGCCTTTCATTGCAGCATATTTCTCTATTATTGCAGTGTCCATATTTGTACTTCCTATTTCCCAAAGCTCGAAGCAATACTGCATCCTTAAACATCACTTTTAAGCTTTTAGACCTCGGTTAGCTGAAATTAAATTATCACGGTGCCCCTGCAACTTTCAAAAGCTCAAAGTCCCCCAACTAACCAATGAAAAAATCTGGCTGTAATAATGCAGAAAAAAATGGGATGATTATAACATAAATCACACAAAGTATAACGACAAACTTTGTACCCTCCTCATGTTTCTCTTACCATGGTTTCTGGCCATCAAGAGGACCATCATACGTTCTGGCTATTGTAAGGTCTATTGTAAATGTTCCTGCAATCTGGAGGCCTGAAGGCTCGTTCCAACCAGAGTCCTACAAGCTTCTGACATGCAATGACCCATAAGGTCCAGCCATCCTGCAGCTTCACAATCTTATGCTTCCATTCAACTCCATGACCTCCAGAATCCTGTCATGGCAAGACTGCTATTCCATTCTAATTCCAAATCCTGCATAGTGATGTCCTCCATATTCTTATAACAAAGATTCTGCTTCATTCGTTAAGACTACTGGCTGCTGATCAAAGACCAGCCTGTCTGTATTACCTAAAGTGATTCCCTTGACATTTAGTCATTCACAGATGGTCTTGCACAGTGGAACTTGCATTCCATAAAGGACCCAACAGTGGTAGCTTCTGGTACCTTAAGCGCTGTGCCACCACATCCCTCACTGTCCAGTGGAAAATCATAGGTGAAGAATTGTTAGCAGATTATCAAACATTTTTTCTTTCAAGGTTATTTCCAGTGCTCGGTATGATCACGACCAAGAAGCAAATCCTCACTGGTGAAGAGAAACGGGCTTGCTTTGCTCGCTGTCATTATAGACGAGCACAGGCTGACGTTTGTGTTTATTTTGGTATGGAGGCAATTCAGAGGTTATCACAAAGAATCAATTTAGCACAGACACAGCTCGGTCCACTCCACAGCCAGAGCGCTTGGTAATATCCTCCCTCTCAGTACAAGGACCAGAAAGGAATGGTACAATGCGGCCAGCGATCTGCTCCAATGGCGCGTTGGGGGCGGTGTGTTCGAAGAGAAGGATCTCCATGTATCGTCATTGCTGTCTTTCCATGCTGTTGCACACAAGACGTGCTGGTTTTGTTGTGTCTATAATGTATTTGGAACGATCCACTGGAACAATTCACGCTGTGGGTAGGTAGGAGAAGTTGGTAGAAGTTTGGGTTGATCACATTTTGTTGGTTTCCTGCACATTTTAATGAACTATTATTAAGTCAGATGCAGGTAAGTCCATCAGATCAACATACGTTTGCTTTAACTTCTGAAGTTATAAGACTTATAATAGGAAATATGAAACAGTCTCATACACATCTAATTCACATCTGAATGACAGAAAACTAATATGACTGAACCCTTGCGACACCTGCTGACAGAAACGATAATCTCAGGCAGAAAAGATTTATTTCGGTAGCACTTCTTACAATGGAGCATGGTCTTAAAACAGCTTTACAAATATCTAAGCCCTACCTGAGCAAGCCTAGGGCAACAGTGGCAAGGAAAATTTCTAAACGTTATAAGGAAGAAACCTCAGGAGGACGAAGATCTTTGCTTGCAAAGTACGTGTTTCTGATCATGTCCATGGGACGAGGAGTAGCTCCTCTTTTAGGTACGAGCTCCTCGTTTTGTGCTTGTTGGGCTCTCATTTTTTAAATTTACTCTACTCCGTTTGTTTATGAAACCTTAATGTGGCATCCAAACGACACAAAGACGGATTTTGCAACACAACAAAATATGATAGAGCATAATAGTTGGTTTTCTATCATCAGGCGATTATATATCGTCATATCGCACAGCCCTAGTCAGCAGTGGTGGGTATGAAAGGATAACCCACAAACCAGCGACAGGATGTTTGGTACCAAAGACTCATCGATGCATTCAAGTTATCCCTGAACTGACAGAAGGCCTACTGTTGCATGTCACGATATTATAAAAATTTTATGAAAGGAATGCATCACAACACACACAGCACACCTGTCTAGAGTACCAACCATGCCTACACCTGTCCAAGTGCCTACAACGTGCAATGGAGCAATGGAAGAAGGTCGGCTGGCCCTTTGGGTCCTGTTTTCGTCCACATCACATGGACGGCCAAGTATGGGGAAGTGATTGCATCAGGACAAAAGGAAGACCAAAGACAGGTTTTTTTTTGTATTATTATTTATTTATTTATTTGTTCTGCTGGGGAAACCCTGCGTCTGGAAAATCATGCAGATGTCAGTTTGACATGTGCCACACACCTGAAGCGGTGTTTATTTTGAATTACAATGACTGACATTTGTGTTGGTGCAAATCGTTATTTCTCATAATTTAAAAGGTCTTTTCTTATTTTTTTTTATGTTTATCAGCGTGCAAAATGTGGCCAGAGGGAATGATTTAAGTTTTATCATAGGCTTTTATGATTAAATTGTTTTTTGTTCAGTGTTTTACTGAAGGGCAATCCAGCATTTTATTATAGCAGCAAAAGGCAAATAATTATAGATAACTAATTTTTCGGCTATAAGACATTAGAGAGCAAAAGAGGTGAGATTAACACTGAACAGAAAAACAGTCAAGGAAATGAGATGTTCGGAGAGGGAACAATAAAGCCTCAACAACAGCACATTTAAGAATGATCTTCTGGATCAATAGGACTAATCATCACTTCTTTCGACATAATTGAATTCAGCCAGCGAAACCTATACATGTATTGCAAAAATTAGAAAGACATAGCTCAGTTTTTAAGGCTCTGAACTGCTGATCAGAAGATTACGAGTTTAAGTCCAGGCTCCACTGAACTAGACTGTTTGGCCTTCAAGCAAGACCCTTAACCTTCACATAAAAGTACACATTTTAATTGTCAATTCTAGCCTTCCAGGCCCTCATTGTTTTACACACAATAGAACTTTGTTTCAAACATCTAGGCCTACAGACCCAATGAACAAGTGTAAGGTGACAGTAGAAAGGAAACATTAGCTAGAAGAAACATTGGGAGGACCGAGCTGGGGAAAGGGACCAAACCTCCTTGGGCAGACTCGATGGCCTTGGTGAGAATAAGGAAGCTTCTCTTTCTGGCTGTGGAATTGGATCTCCAGTTTTCAGATATAATGCAGACTACCACGTTCAGTCTAGAGCATCCTTCCCAAAACTCATTCTAGTATGCTTCTTTTACTAAAGTATTTGAACTCCAATCATCTGCATTTTCGCAAGGTTCAAGGTCATGGCTTTCACAATGCAATGGGACGAATCTGCCAGACTTTCTCCTGCCCTGAGACAAACACTGCAAGTTAACAGGCTGTACCCAGCTGGCCTGTTTCCCAAACCTTGTTAAATAGTTTGAGCACTTTTACAAGCGAGTCATCTGCTAGGCGAGCCACTGTACAATAAGAGATATCATCTGCCCCTGGAGATGTATTTCTCACACCCTTGATGGTCTTTTTAAGCTCAGAAATAGACGTTCTAAGACTCCTATATGGAACAGCTTTTTTTTCATACCCTGGTGTGCTCCTTACAGACCTGCTCAGTTCATCTGGGGTTAGATCTGCTGAACTGTTACAAACTGTTCGCTGCCACTAAAGTTGCATTTTCTAAATAAGTAACTGCTGTAGCATCATTAACAGTTCATAGTAATACCCAAACATTTTGCTAATTGTACCCCAGACTTCGCTTATGAAAGGTCCCGTGGCTGTATTATTACAAAATTGGCATTAATAGTAATTGTTTTGCTGTTTTAATCATTTTTTTTAAACTCTCATGGGAATTATTATAATGCAATGAGATTACTTCTGAGATTACTAGCTCACAGAAAGCTTTATTGGTGTGGCCTTTAAAGCTTTTGTGCAATTGTCTGTCCACCACCGTACCTCTGTGTTTCCTCCAGCCGTTACTTTTAGTTATTAACTTTCCCTGAAGCTAACAATAGGTCATCATTGGAGGCATTCATTTCTTCCGGCACGAAGAATTGCAGACCGGTGTTGCTTTATTCTCACAATGAATCCATTAGCCTTTCTAAGAATCCATCTAGTTTTCTGCAATTCATTGGCTGATGCTTTAAAAGAGTCGAGTTTCAATTAGTGCAGTCCAAGCAGTTGAGGATTAAGAACATTGCGCAAGAGGTCAACAATGGCAGCCTTTTGTGCAGAAACTCGAAGCTCTTGATTCATTCTGCCGAATGGCTGCCATTTTGCGTTTTGTAACTCTTAAAATTCTTTTCAAGCTTTTCAACCCTGAATCTAACACACATTTAACTATTCATGATGGACCTTGGTCAGTCTCAGGCAACTTTGATTTGATTTTTATGTGGCTGCTCCTGTCATTGGTTCTCTTTAGATAAATAATAGGACTGAGTTTTCAGCACAGAATACAGAATAGCAAATACATCAAATGTAACCAATACATGTAAGAATGATCTAATTAGGTTATTGAATGAATTTGTATAGTTTATAGTGAGAGTTTAAATAAACAGAAGCTAAATAAATATTGCGAGAACACATTGTCCCTCAAGTTTTTGACTTGGCCATTCCAAAACATGAACTTTATTCTTCTGTAACCATTCTTTGGTAGAGCGGCTTGTGTGCTTAGGGTCGGTGTCTTGCTACATGACCCACCTTCTCTTGAGATTCAGTTCATGGACAGATGTCCTGACACTTTCTATTAGAATTCTATGATATCATTCAGAGTTCATTGTTCCATCAATGATGGCAAGCCGTCCTGGCCCAGATGCAGCAAAACAGGCCCAAACCACAATACTACCACCACCATGTTTCACAGATGGGATAAGGTTCTTATGCTGGAATGCACTGTTTTACTTTCTCCAAAATAACGCTTTCCTTTTAAACCAAAGAGTTCTATTTTGGTCTCATCCGTCCACAAAACATTCTTCCAATGGCCTTCTAGCTTGTCCATGTGATCTTTAGCAAACTGCAGACGAGCAGCAATGTTCTTTTTGGAGAGCAGTGGCTTTCTCCTTGGAACCCTGCCATGCACACCATTGTTGTTCAGTGTTCTTCTGATGGTGGACTCATGAACATTACCATTAGCCAATGTGAGAGAGGCCTTCAGTTGCATAGAAGTTACTCTGGGGTCCTTTGTGACCTTGCCAACTATTACACGCCTTGCTCTTGGAGTGATCTTTGTTGGTCGACCACTCCTGGGGAGGGTAGCAATGGTCTTGAATTTCCTCCGTTTGTACACAATCTGTCTGGCTTGGTGGAGTCCAAAGTCTTTAGAAATGGTTTTGTAACCTTTTCCATCCTGATGAGCATCAACAACTCTCTCTCTGAGGTCCTCAGAAATCTCCTTTGTTCGTGCCATGATACACTTCCACAAACGTGTGTTGTGAAGAGCAGACTTTGATAGATCCCTGTGCTATAAATAAAACAGGGTGCCCCTCACACCTGATTGTCATCCCATTGATTGAAAACACCTGACTAATTTTACCTTCAAATTAACTGCTAATCCTAGAGGTTCACTTACTTTTGCTACTCACTAATATGTAATATTGGATCACTTTCCTGTACATGCTAATTGACATTTTTGGTTGCGAAAGTGTCCGGGAGTCCAGGTGGGATGATTCAGTGCTTCTGGTAGTGCTTTTTGGTTGAGTCACCCCCCAGTTCTGACCAGTTTCACTGCCAGCGTTTGTCTACGCAGATTGCGCGTCTGTGAGCTTTACTTCATGCACCTGTTAGCTTCAAGCGTAGCCAAATCCGCTAGTAAGAAGTGTGTGTACATATTTTTGGCCGCGTGGTGTGTTACTGCGAGATTAATAGAGCTTTCACTTTCCCAGTTGAGTCGTAAAAAGTTTGGGTAATCGTATCTAGGACTTTTCATAGCACAAGCTAACGCTTTTTCGAGCACATTAGCATACCGAGCAACTCGACAGCTGCTTTCACCACATGGTCCAGGATCACAGTAGTTAATAAGGTGTTGCTGTCCCATTCATTACCAATGCGAGTGAAAACATGACGGTATTAAGCGCTAAAAGGGGGGGGTGTATTTAGAGCGAGGGAGCGAACGTGACCCCGGTAAGTGAATTCAATTAGGGCGAGCTAAGAAATCAAATGGCGCAGCAGTGTTTAATCGATTGTAATTGCTTCATCTTATCACCTCAACTTCTCGTCTTTATGGGGTCTCCGCGTCCGTGAGTAAGCTCGAAAACTTGATTTGCAAAAGCGAACCATTTTGCTCGTGTCACTCTCAATGACGCCAGTAACGCCACATCATTTTTCTCTTCACAAAAAAGGGCTTAGCGCTCCAGTTATCACGCACTGCGATCTCCTGATCTCATTTCTTCTCATATAGCCTGCCGGCTGTCTCATATCATCTGTGTATGGTTTAAAAAAAAAAAAAAAAACACGCTTTGCATAATGTTTCCCTGCAAGGTCGAGTAGTGAAGTCTTTTGCAGACAATACGAGGATTTTATGACAACGTAGATATATGATGTTGCTCCCTGGAGGAATTTCACTTACATTAAACATAGGGGTGCTTGCAATAAACAAGTTTATAGTTACACATATGAAGTGCCCAAACACCTAAGCATTAAATTCTTCACACTGTAGACACATTTATATAGTGCCTTTCACAAAACCCAAGGTCGCTTTATACTAGTGGCTGACTGATATGGGTTTTTAAATGGCTGATATTAAGAGTGCAGGGTGACGAGATCACTTCTTTTTTTTTTTTTGCAGCTAAACAAAACTAATAGCAAAATTAATAACAATAAATGACACGCCAAATTTCTGAACTTAAATGCACATTCATTTAAGCTATAAATGCACCGTCTCTTTTTTTTACCAAAAAAAGAAAGAAAGAAAAAAACCTTTTATTTCTCTCAAGTACAACATCTATTACCAGATAACAGTAACAATTCATTCTGGTTTTATAAAACAAACAGAAAATGCCAAGCAAGTTTTCAGAAGATGCCAAAACTAAGTGCCATTGCCACGTAAGTGACACATCTCCATTATTTTGGCCTTTGACATTTAAAAAAAGGTTGAAACTGCTCTAAAAGTCACTTGTGCTGTGCATCAGTCCTTTTCTCACTACAATAAGAAAAGAAAGGTGTACTGTGGTATCGAGAAAACGAATGAGCCTGTTCAGAAGTGGTATGCTATAGACCCTGTGGCGATATCTTGGTTTCCACCGAACAGACGTAGATGTCTCTGTGGATGATAACGATGTTACGTGCAGTGTTGAGTGTGTACAACAGAGTCTGAACGAGGATAAATTAAGCTGCATTATAACGGACAAATTCGAGCAGTGCACCAGGGAGAAGGTCAGAGCAGACATTAGTTATATACACACAGGCTGTGTGACAGTTTATTGGCAGTTTATGCTGTCAAGCTGGCATTAGCCGGTTAGCCCGATGTCTCTAATTGCAGAGGAAAATCAGCACGTCTCACGCTCTCAAAGAGCAACGGCGCCTTGAACCAGTCTACTGAACTTCAGAAATGGTACAAATGCAGGCAATTATACAACCACTGGAAAAAAAAAATGACGTGTCATGTGGTTCTTCTTAATTGAATTTTGATCACGATGATTTTCTTTATTGCGATGCTAAGTGCAAACCCAGGATGCTAAGTCTAAAGCCAGGATACTAAGTGCAAACTCTGGATGCTAAATTAAAACCTAGCACGTCTTAAGTCTAGGATGCTAAGGGATAATGCAAGAAGCTAGATGCTAAGTGCAAACTCTGGATGCTAAATTAAAATCTAAGATGCTAAGTCTAAAGCCAGAATGTGAAATTAAAACCCAGGATGCTAACTCTAAACCTAGGCTGCTAAGTCCAATAGCTGGGCAGTCCAATAGCTGTCCATAAGTCCAATAGCTGTCCAATAGCATTATGCTAAGGGATAATGCTAAATGTAAAACCAGGATGCTAAGTCTAAAGCCAAGATTTTAAACCCAGAATGCTAAGGGATAATGCAAGATAGTAAGCACAAAACCAGGATCCTAAATCTAAACCCACTATGCTAAGTCTAAAGCCAGGATGCTACGTGCAAACCCAGGATGCTAACTCTACAGCCCAGGCGCTAAGCAAATAAGACAAGATGCAAGTCTAAAGCCAGGATTCTAAATGTAGGGTGCTAAGGGATAATGCAGGAAGCTAAATAAAAACCCAGGATACGATGCTAAGTGCAAACTCCAGAATACGAAATTAAAACCCAGGATGCTAATTCTAAACCTAGGCGGCTAAGTATAATAGCTGGGATGCTAAGGGATAATGCAAGATGCTAAATGTAAAACCAGGATGCTAAGTGCAAACTCGGGATGCTAAGCCTAAAGCCAAGATTCTAAACCCAGGATGCTAAGGGATAATGTAAGATAGTAAGCACAAACACAGGATCCTAAATGCAAAGCCACTATGCTAAGTCTAAATCTAGGCTACTAAATTACAACCCTGGACACTAAGTAATAATGCAAGTGCTAAATGTAAAAGATGGTAAATAAACCCAGGACGCTAAGGGATTTATGCAGAATGCCAAGTCTAAAGTCAGGATGCTAAATCTAAACCAAGGATGCCAAATTAAAACCAAGGATGCTAAGTACACACTCAGGATGCTAAGTCTAAACCTAGGCTGCTATGTCTAATTAACCCTAGGATGCTAAGGGATAATGCAAGATGCTAAATGTAAAGCCAAGATACTAAATGTAAAGGCAGGATTCTAAACCTAGGATGCTAAGTGATAATGCAAGATACTAAGTCTAAACCCAGAATTCTAAGTGCAAACTCTGGAAGCTAAATTACAATCTAGGATGCTAACTCTAAACCTAGGCTGCTAAGTCTAATAGCTGGGATGCTAAGGGATAATGCAAGATGCTAAATGTACAGCCAGGATGCTAAGTCTAAAGCTAAGATTCTAAACCAGGATGCTAAGGTATAATACAGGGTACTAAGTCTAAACCCAGGATGCTAAGGGATTAACATAGGATGCTAAGTTTAAACTTAGGCTGGTACGTCTAATTAAGCCTAGGATGCTAAGGAATAATGCAAGAAGCTAAATAAAAACCCAGAATGCTAAGTGCAAACTCAGGATGCTAAGTCTAAAGCCAGGATGTTAAATCTAAATCAAGGACGCTAAATTAAAACCAAGGATTCTAAGTACACACTCAGGATGCTAAGTCTAAATCTAGGCTGCTATGTCTAATTAACCCTAGGATGTTAAGGAATAATGCAAGATGCTAAATGTAAAGCCAAGATACTAAATGTAAAGGCAGGATTCTAAACCTAGGATGCTAAGTGATAAGGCAAGATGCTAAGTCTAAACCAAGAATTCTAAGTTTAAACCTAGGATGGTAAAGTCTAATTAAGCCTAAGATGCTAAGGGGTAATGCAAGAAGATAAAAAAATCCCAGAATGCTAAGTGCAAACTCTGGAAGCTATATTACAATCTAGGATGCTAACTCTAACCTAGGTTGCTAAGTCTAATTAACCCTAGGATGCTAAGGGATAATGCAAGATGCTAAATATAAAGCCAGGATTCTAAGTCTAAAGCCAGGATTCTAAACCTAGGATGCTAAGCTATAAGCCAAGATGCTAAGTCTAAACCCAGGATGCTAAGCAATAAGGCAAGGTGCTGAATGTAAACCCAGGATGCTAAGGGATTAACATAGGATGCTAAGTTTAACCCTAGTCTGGTATGTCTAATTAAGCCTAGGATGCCAAGGGATAATGCAAGAAGCTAAATAAAAACCCACAATGTGCAAAACTCATTCTAAATAAAAACCCAGAAGTGCAAACTCAGGATGCTAAGTCTAAAGCCAGGATGCAAAATTAAAACCCAGGATGCTAAGTCTAAACCTAGGATGCTAAGTCTAAAAGCTAGGATGCTAAGGGATAATGCAAGCTGCTAAATTTAAACCTAGGATGTAAGAAAACCTAGGATGCTAAGGGATTAACATAGGATGCTAAGTCTAAAGCCAGGACATATCTAAACCTAAGATGCTAAGTCTAAACATAGGATTCTAAGGGAAAAGGCAAGATGCTAAATGTAAACCCAGGATGCTAAATCTAAAGTCAGAATTCTGAGTCTAAACCTGATGCTAAGTTTAAACCTAGGCTGCTATGTCTAATTAAGCTATGATGCTAAGGGATAATGCAAGAAGCTAAATAAAAACCCAGAATGCTAAGTGCAAACTCAGGATGCTAAATAAAAAAACTAGGATTCTAAGAAATAGTGCAAGATGGAAAATGCTAATCCGTGATGCTAAATACAAACTCAGGATTCTAAGTGCAAACCCAGAATGCTAAATTAAAGCCCAGGATGACAAGTCTAAACCTAGGATGCTAAGTCTAAAGCTAGGATAAATCTAAACCTAAGGTGCTAAGTCTAAACATTCTATGGGATAAGGGAAGATGCTAAGCTTAAAGTCGAGATACTAAGTCTAAACCTGGGATGCTAAGTCTAAAGTCAGAATGCTAATTAAGTGATAACGCAGGATGCTAAGTGCAAACTCCGGTTGCTAAGTCTAAACCCAGGATGCTAAGGAATAACTGGGAATGCTAATCGTAAAGAGTTTAAAGCCTGCATGCTGAGGTATTGTGCCAGTGTTTGATCATTATTTCTTTCTGATTCTGTTTTACAGTGCTGAGAATAATTCACCCTTTATTTAAATTTGACTTTTCTTATCACGTTTACACGCCTCTGTTCTTCTACGTCGCTAATCTGGAGCTTGTTGTGTAATGCACCAATGGCCCTCCACACTCCTGGCGTCTTTAATTATCCCCTTATTTAGTCACAGCTTATGAGGAAACAAAAAGCAGATGACACCAAGCAGCACGACCCATTTCCTTAAAATTATACATGCTTCTGAGCCTCTAACACGATTTGCCTGGTGATAATAGAGATAAAAATGAGCATTAAGGGATTTTTTTTTTTTGCTAAGTTCATTAAAAGCAACGGGATTAAGCAAGAGAAATAAAGAAAAGAGGAAGGGGTACCGATAATGTAACAAAAACCTGATAATGGTTTAAAAGTCTTGAGGCTACACCCTGGATTGCCGTTCATCCAGTCGTTTATTGATTCGTGTTCAGTAAATGGGCTGTGATTGGTCTGGACTCATTCGAAATCATAAATCAGATCTTTAATTTTTTAATGTGATGGCATTTTCACACACACACACACACACACACACACACACACGTCACATTAAAAAACTTAAAGATCTGATTTATCCTAAGGAATTACAAATTCTAATATATTATCTGCATTAAAATGAACACAATCTGCAACATTTTTTTTCGTCCTTGTTTCATGGAGAATGAAAAAAATGCCATTTGGAAACTTGAAGAGCAACAGAGAGAATTTCTAAGAGAACAGTAACTCATAAGTTTTGTGATTGATTCTCCAGACCACTAATCTAACCATCATAAGAAGAAATTAACTTATAGATTCTGGACGTTGATTTCAGATGCTACAATGTAAGTGACCTAATAGCTAAGGTACTGGACTGTGGACCAGAAGTTCCAGGGTTCAAATCCCATCTCTGCCAAGCTGCCACTGTTGGGTTCTTGAACAAGACCTTTAACCCACAATTGCTTGGATTGTAAGGCTGTATCAATTGTAAGTTGATCTGGATAAGGGCGTCTGCTAAATGATGCACATTGGTGATTTTTGGGAGCTGAACTCCCTCTCTGCACGAAGCTCGACAAGTTTAAATGACTCTTTTCAGCCGAATCTCGATTCACGATTCAATACACAGTGATTCAATGATTCAGTCTCGCAAAGTTCTTTCCCAGTGAAGATCTCAGCTGTATTTATCGTGTTTTTATTTCTTTTTACATCTAAGTACTGTATTCTTAGTGCCAATAAGTCTCCACTAACGTAAAAAGGATAGAAAGCCTCCCCAGAAAAGTGGAAGCTGTTATCGCTGCAAAGGGGATCCAACTCCATATTAATGCCTATAGATTTACAATGGGCTGTCATAAAGCTCCTGTAGGTGGTGTAGGTGTAATGTGCAATTGTACCGAGGTAATTGTCCCAATATTTTTTGTCCTATAGTATAGTGTACCTAACAGTATATTTTAACCCCATAAATTGCATTTTTCGTTGCTTGACCATATGAACAACACTCTTCTGTGATGTGCTGAAATAATGATTTGCAATTTTCCACCTGCCATAAGCAACCATTAGCTGGTCCATGTTCCTGTGCTTAGATAGGGGTGGACAATATGTCGATATGTTACTGTACTTGATAATTGTTAATGTGATAAGCTGATATGCTGTTTTGAGCGTGTTTGAGAGGACACCGTTTCATTATAAAGGTGTAATTAGTCCTGTTTTAATTGGATGAAGGGCAGCACATTTAAATGTAAAACCCTTTACTTTTAAATATGGGAAATATTTTGAGTATTTTTAGAGTAGTTAAGAAGAAGCTTCCTACTGATTGCATTTTTGTGACCGCATTCGTGATAAAAATCGTTAATGTGAAAATGTCTTTAAATTATCATGATATAATCGTCTATGAAAAAGTTTGGGCACCCCTGATAATTTTCCATGAGTTTTCTTTAATAAATTCATTGGTTGTCCAGCTCAGCAATTTCCAGGTAAATATACATATACAGATGAACACCGGGATATTTGAGAAGTGGAAATTAAGTTTTAATAGGTTTTAACAGAAAGTGTGCAGTAAGTGGTTCAACAAAATTAGGCCAGGTGCATAAATTTGGCACCCTTGGTCCCTTTGAATACCTTTAGCACCTAATTATTGGAAGACAAAATTGTTTTGTACGCGCATTGACCCCTTGATCTACATACACAAGTGATCCAACTATGAGAAAGTGTTTAAGTGGCCAATTGGAAAAGTTTTTCTCTCCTTTTGGCATCTTCTCTTGAAAGTGGCAACATGGGAGCCCTCAAAACACTCTCAAATGGCCTGAAACAAAGGGTGTTCCACATCATGGTTCAGGGAAAGGAAAAGCTCTCATAGATTTTTCAGCTGTCAGTTTCCTCCACTGTGAGGAACATAGTGAGGGCAATGAAGAACCACAGGCACGTTCTGTTAAGGAACTCCCCGAAGTGGCAACCAAGAAAAAATCTCAGATGGGGCAGAGAGGCGAAGATGTGAGAACAGTCCATAGTCCCAAGCCAACAACCAGCCCAAAGACCTACAACTTCATCTTGGCTGCAGATGGTGTCACTGTTCATCGTTCAACTAGAACAGCGCACTTTGCACAAGGAGAGGCTGTAATGGGAGAGTAATGCAGAAGAAGCTTTTCTGTGCAGACACGCCACAAACAGAGTCAACTTGAGGTTGCTTTAACAGCACATTTGGACATCCCAGCTCATTTTTGGATAAAGTTGCTGTGTACGATGAAACTAAAATTGAGTTGGATTTGGACATAACAGGAGCGTAAAAAGACACGAGCATCCCCAAGACAACACTTCTAACCCACAGTAAACATTTTGGTGGGGTTCCATCATTCTGTGGGACTGTGTGGCCAGTGCAGGTACTCAGGATCTGTTCAAGTTGAGGGTCGTATGGAATTCCAGTTAATATCTCCAGAATTCTTGAGAACAAATGTTTCAAGAATCATTGACAAGTTGCACCGAGGCCAACCGACCCCCCAACCCTGCTCAAAATCTACTAAGGCATTCATGCAGAGGAACCAGTACAACGTTCTGGAATGGCCATCTCAGTCCCAGACATGAATATTACTACTGAAAATGTGGGCGGTCCATGCTTGGAAAACCATCAAACCTGACTGAACTGGTATGTTTTTCTAAAGAAGAATGGTCCAAGCACCTTCAAACCAGAATCTTAGACTGGAAGCTGTAGGAAGCGTTTAGCGGCTGTTATTTCTACAAAAGGAGGATCCTACTAAATATTTGATGTCATTTTTCTGTTGGGGCGTGCCCAAATTTATGCACCTGCCTAATTTTGTTTTGAATATTACTGCAACACTTTCTGTACATCCTATAAACTTCATTTCACTTCTCAAATATCACTGTGTTCATCTGCTATATGATAATATTTAACTCAAGTTGGCTGATCTGACAACCAAATGAATTTATAAACAAAATAATCAGGGGGCCCAACTTTTTCATAACGACGGTACTTTTCCATATCGCCCACCCCTACTTAAGACCAAGGCTGGTTCATGTCTGGTCTCTAGGGTACTGACTCTCAGATGTTCAGTGATGGTCATGGCACCATCTGTTTTTCTGATGGTTGACGTTCTGGCCTGTGTAAATATTTCTTTAAAAACACCTCCCCAGTTGATCCACTAGTGTATCTGTAAGATTTCAGGACTTAAACAGGCTCCAATGTAAGCGAATGTGTAAATATTTGAGGTTTTCCGATTTCAGGATTACTCGTGGCTGATAAGCGTGCTCATTATCACTCCTGAACTTTGTATCAGCGTACGTATAAGTTCTGCGTGGGTGAGCGGGTAGGAAAATTGCACAGTGCCGAGGACGGGCCTGGCATGATTGCACCTCGACAGTTCGAGCATTGATCTGTGCGGAGAGAGAGCAGAGATAGAGCAGGATAAAGAGAAGATGCTGCCGACTTGAATATGTATTATCTTCCATAATGGTAGCACAGTTTGTGCAGTGTGTGTTGTGTTGTTTTGTGTGTGTGTGTGTTGGAAAGCTTATGATAGCTTTCTGTGACAGGGGTCTTCGTAGAGCGTCAGTGCTTATGATTGAAAATACTATGGCTGAATAATATTCATATAAAGAGCAAAGCCTGGAGTGACAATTCCAGTCCAAAGTCAGTCCGTCCCATGCACATATAAAATATACATTTCATGAATGTGGGGACCAGTACCTGAAGGAACTGCATATATCACAGGAACTGAGATTTATAGTAGTTATATACAAGTCATATATATGTATGTGTGTGTGTGTGTGCTTGAAAGTTTGTGAACCCTTTAGAATTTTCTATATTTCTGCATAAATATGACCTAAAACATCATCAGATTTTCACACAAGTCCTAAAAGTAGATAAAGAGAACCCAGTTAAACAAATGAGACAAAAATATTATACTTGGTCATTTATTTATTGAGGAAAATGGTCCAATATTACATGCTAGTGAGTGGCAAAAGTATGTGAACCTCTAGAATAAGCAGTTAATTTGAAGGTGAAATCAGAGTCAGATGTTTTCAATCAATGGGGTGACTCTCAGAAAAAAGTTGTTGATGCTCATCAGACTAAAATGTTACAAAACCATCTCTAAAGAGTTTGGACTCCACCAATCCACAGTCAGACAGGTTGTGTACAAATGGAGGAAATTCAAGACCACTGTTACCCTCCCCAGGAGTGGTCGACCAACAAAGATCACTCCAAGAGCAAGGCGTGTAATAGTTGGCAAGGTCACAAAGGACACCATGGAACGTCTAAGCACCGAAGGCCTCTCTCACAATGGCTAATGTTATGTTCAGAGTCCACCATCTGAAAACACTGAACAACAATGGTGTGCATGCATGGTTTTCAAGGAGAAAGCCACTGCTCTCCAAAAAGACATTTGCCTGCGGGAGTACACCGATACTGAAAGCAAAGGTCCCACATACTTTCCACTCACTAGATTAATATTGGATCATGTTTCCATTTCCTTATTTGGTCCTAACTGGGTTTCTCCTTTATCTACCTTTTAGGACTTGGTGTGAAAATCTGATGGTTAGGTCTGATGTTTATAAAAATTTAATTCATATTATAATTTAATAATATTGTATGATAATTTTATAGTGTTATACTATATAGTATTCCCTAAATTACTTTTCCAAATTCAGTCACAATCACTTGGCCACATTATTAGGTACACCATGCTAGTATTTGGCCCCTTTATTAAGACCCATAATCAAAATAACTCAAATATTTATAATAAAAGAAAAGGTCCAAATATTATTTTCTTTTTCCGCAGGCCGGACAAATGTCCAGATTTCTGTAGGGGTATGAAAATGTTTTGTATCTATTACTCCTGTCTAACTGCGCATTACAGATCGTTAGACATACCAAGAGGGTTTTCCTTATTTCTTTTCTCTTTATGCTAGCTGTATTTATCTGCTGCAGTCAGCATGACTGTAAAGCTATCATCAGAATCATGTTTTTATAGTGGTGTATCCCATTTTAAAATTAAAAGTCTGATAATACCAAACATATTTTGGCTAATATGTTAGCTAGCTTGTTATGCGTCCCATGAGGATGCAGCACGGTTGTTGTTAACTAATTCCACATCTATCAATTCTCCACCGAAGGCAGTTTCATACAAAGTCATCTGTAGCTGTGTTCTAATAAGCTGCATCTTCCCAATGATATGATATTATTTTGCGTGGCCTTTATTAGACACATGCTACGATGAGTTTGGTGAAATTGTTTTTTGAAAGGATCAAATAAATGACCGTGTAATCGTGCCATTCCACATAGTCATGTGAGATATCTGAAGAGAAGCAGTCATCCAGCCATTCTTGTAAACACCGACCCCGAAATTATTAGCGGATTCCGGATTTTTTATTAACTTTTAATATACATTTCTTCATTTGCCAGACACTTTAACTCGACGAGACACAGAAAGGAGACAGGAACACAAGCCAAGTATTAATTCATTCCACTGCCATGATCTCACCAGTGCTTGGCGCTAATTCAAAGACGTTTTCAAACAGGATGGACCCTCTGTAATCAAAAATGGTTCATAAGGCCAGCCATCCCGGCGACCAAAAATAATCCTTAAAAAACAAGTCCTTAATACACGTTTGCTCCCCGATCTGTACTCTATCACTAGTCGATCTCCCTGCAAGCCTTGTATTACATTACACACCCACCAGACGCATCTCATCCGACACACTTCTCAGTGATTCTGAGGATGCTGCAACACGGCCTCTAATTAGCACACATTACAATATTACACAAACACTCATCAATTAAACCAGTAACGAGAACATTTACTGCTTCATTTTACTGTTTCATCATTGTCACCAAATAATGGCTTTCATTTAAACGCATCATTTTCCCGTCATACGAAAGGTTATCTAATAAACGTACGTTGTTTTAAATGGTGTGATGTTAGTCAGTCATTCAAATTGCTAATTCATGTATTTTTTATTGATTTATTCATTGCCAGTTTATTGTTATTACAGTGGAACCTCGGTTATTGTTGTTAGTTCGTTCCAGAAGGCTTGCCGACTACCGGGCCAATTTACTCCCATAAGGAATAATGTAAATTGAATGAATCTCTTCCAGACCCCCAGAAAATCCACACTGCTTAAGGCGTTATATGCATTAATGAAGTTGTATGGTACGGGTTACTACAGTTAATACAGTAATCCATAAGTTACGTGTATCATGAACCGATGTATTTAATATAGTATAGAGTGTATCATATTAGAGTCTATTACATATTAACACTTACATAACCTACAGGTAGCCAAAAGCATTAACACAAGGCTTGTTTTGTAATAAAGTGTTGAAAAATCTCATGTAATTTAGTGAGGAATGGATTGAAAGTGAAAAGTAAAAGCAAAACACTTACTCTATTGGTGAACTCTAGCCAGCTAATGCCAGCTGCTCTGAGTTTTCCTTTTGGTTGGCTGTCATTATTAACTTTTCTAGGACCCATGGGAACGTATTTAAACTAAGAATGCAGTACTGTAGATATAAAAATAAAGAAAAACACAATAAACATAGCAGAGATCTGTACTGAGCAAGGGCTATTATGAACCTGAATCACTGTGTACTGACTCATGAATCATTTTAAGCAAGTTTAAGCAAGTGTGCCGAGTATCGAGCAAGCGATGAGACCCGAGACACGTTTTCTAGTCAAAATGCGTTGAGAACCGAATTCTACGAGTTCCGAGGTGGTCAAGAACCGAGGTACCACTGTATTTTATCATCACTATCTTTACACAAAGATGACTTGTATGGCAGAAAGAATCAGAGTATCATTTGTGATCTTGATGTCACCTACCAAAAGGGCAGAGGCTCAGATGAGAACAATATTTAACTTTCTGGACTGAAAACCAACCACACACCAAGGTGTATGTCCTTGAGTGGCCAAGTCAAAGCCCCGACCTAAATCTGCTACCCTATTGGTACTCCCCATGAACTTTAACCCTACTTGAACAGTTCCGCTATTATGATTGGACAATATTTCTATCTAGTTCTGCAAAGCTGGTACAAACACATCCAAACACACTGATGGCTATAAAACAGGAAAAACTGCTACAAAGTATTCAATCAGGTTTTGCTCTCCTTAACGAATTTTCAAACCTGATGCATTTCTTTCCCTCTGTACTTGAATGTTCTGTATGTCTGCCTTTGCTGCATACACACTTATCCAGTCAGGTGGAGCAGGTGAGCGCAATGAGCCCGTCTCATTCTAACAAACTAATTGCAGTTTTGTGAAGGACAAAGTGTCAGCATGTAAACGCGCTGGCAAATGATCAGCGCACTAGATTAGAAGGCGGAGGCACGAACACATCAGAGTGGAGCGTCTTATTGGATTTTGCATGGAGTCGGAGGAATGTAGGGTTTTCTAATTCTGCAGATGGATATTTGAGTTGGCTCTAAAAGATGTGCTATTGGGTTTAATTGCTTTTATTTATAGGCTTGTTGTGGCTGTTAAAATATATTAGTGTCACAAAGTGCCTCTCGATTTAATCGTGTTTTGTTTCTGCTTGCGCTCCTGCTGCCTCAGAGGCGAAGAGGCCATGTGAGTGGAAAGCTGTAACCAGAGGCGGCCAGTCGGTCAGAGGAGATGCCGATATCGGGTACAAAATTGGATGTACCTAATATCGGCGTGGCAGTAAAAGGATGTCTTTGTCACTTGAAGAAGACATTTTGTTCGTCTTGTCCAGTTTTTTTTTTTTAAATGCGAAACAATTTTGGACCATGCCATGAAATTCCATACAAGAACGCATCGCTTCCGGTGTGTGCAGTTTTCAAGCGAAAAATCGCCTCTGAATATTTTGCGTTTTTGTGCCACCTTTGATGTGTAATCCAACCATGACCTCACGAGACACCTTATAAGCTTATAAACTACAGTGGCTTAGTCAGTAGAGCACTGGATTTTCTTCTTTGTATGCCACCTCTAGAGAGGTAGTGGATGGACTACAGCATCCAGGTTAAAGCGCTGGTCCTGGGCAGGAGTTCACAGCTCATGTCTCTGACCCACTGGGCGGGAGTTCCAGGTTCATGTCTGTGTCTGAGGTCATACTGGATTAGAGTGTGTGATAAATTCTGTAAATGTAGTGGGATTGAGAGAGGAAATGATAGCATGGCTCTAGCGGGTTTTCCATCTACCAAGTTTTTTCAAATTTTTTAAATGCGCAAAGAAAAACCTGAACTGTAAAAGTCTGAAATTCTAAAATGCACCCAAATATTGCAAAAATAAAAATTTTACGCTAGGATGAGGTGGAAAAGTTTGAATGTCGCTAAATCTGAAATGCGATAAAAGTTGGGGTTTTTAAAATGTTTGATGACATGTCATGCTGTAAGTCACATGGTTCTACCTGATCAGACCAAAAATGAGACAATTTCTCTCAAAAATTGCTACATTTATATACGATTTTATAGTCTGCTCACCTGAATTTGGGCGTGACTGTTAAAATTCCAATGTACCTGATTAAGGGGTTATGAAAATGAATGAATGAAGAGGTGGGATGTGTTAAAGACGGCTGGGTCAGAACACGGAACACATTTTGGCCCTCATTAGATGGCCACTGCTCGTCCTGCCCAACATCTCTGAACTGCAAAGATCACGACCATAAAAAATTGTAAATGGGTGTAATGTAAGAGTTAAACTCCTGCATTATTGCTTGTTTTGATACCACCTCTAAATGAGGTAGACTACGTCATCTACAGTTTCTTTACCAAGCTGTATTGGATGGAAACTCAACTTAATTTGCAGAATTTTTGTAAATGTGCATAACATTTGCAAAATGTTTGAACTGAAACCTTGCTACTGATCTAGTCCTGTTTTCCTGTTATAAGAAATACAGTGGAACCTGAATTCGAACTTAATTGGTTACAGAAGGACATTTGAACTGCGATTTGTTTGAAGTCGGAATCAGTTTTCCCAATAAGAAGTAATGTAAATGGGATTCCATTCCTGACCCCCAAAATTATTGTTTATTTAAGCATATAGTAGTACCGGTATGTAATTAATGATTAAAAGTGTGAATAAAGCAAAGGAGTGTAATACAACAATAATCAATACAGTCCCAAAAGTAGATAAAGAGAACCCAGTTCAACAAATGAGACAAAAATATTATACTTGGTCATTTATGTATTGAGAAAAATGATCCAATATTACATATTAGTGAGTGGAAAAGGTATGTGATCCTTTGCTTTGTGATCCCACCATGTCTTACAGATGGGATAAGGTTCTTATGCTGGAATGCAGTGTTTTTTCCATTCTCCAAAATAACTCTCTTCTTTGAAACCAAAAAGTTCTATTTTGGTGTCATTCGTCCACAAAAACATTCTTCCAATAGCCTTCTGGCTCGTCCACGTGATCTTTAGCAAACTGCAGACGAGCAGCAATGTTCTTTTTGGGAGAGCAGTGGCTTTCTCCTTGCAACCCTGTCATGCACACCATTGTTGTTCAGTGTTCTTCTGATTTGGTGAACTCATGAACATTAAACATTAGCCAATGTGAGAGAGGCCTTCAGTTGCTTTAGGAGTTACCCTAGGGTCCTTTGTGACCCTCACCAACTATTATTACACGCCTTGCTCTTGGAGTGATCTTTGTTGTTCGGCGAGCACCACTCCCCACTGGGGAGGGTAACAATGGCCTTGAATTTCCTTCCATTTGTACACAATCTGTCTGACTGTGGATTGGTGGAGTTCAAACTTTTTTTAGAGATGGTTTTGTAACCTTTTCCAGCCTGATGATCATCGACAACTGCTCTTTTTTCTGAGGTCCTCAGAAATCTCCTTTGTTCGTCCCATGATACACAAACGAGTTGTGAAGAGCCAGACTGATAGAATCCCTGTTCTTTAAATAAAACAGGTGGCCCACTCACACCTGATTGGCATCCCCCCATTGATTGAAAACAAACAACTCTAATTTCATTCACCGGTCAAATCAACTGCTATCCTCAATTCATCATTCACCTGTCAAATCAACTGCTAGTCCTAGAGGTTCACATACTTTTTTTGCCACTCACTAATATGTATTATTGGATCACTTTCCTCAATAAGACTGGAGGGTGTCTGCAAATCGCACCCATAGACTTATGTTATAGGTAATTTAATAATATAATAATGAATAATATAATATACATAATATGCCAATGATCGCAGAACCCTAGTCTTCGTTGTTTCTTGAGTTTTTATGATGATTGGTGTATTATTGCTACTGACTGGACTGGAGTACGTGCGTTGCCTTTGGAAGATTTCACCAATTGAGTGTTTTATTTTAGGGGGGTGGCCCATGGGTTTCTGAATGTCTGCACACTGTTTGAGTAAGGAGGTGAGGTTATGCTGTAGATTGTTAATTGGGCAGAGACTTGATAGCTCGGTAAAGTGACATTTGTTTCTGTTAACCTTCGTCTCCTTCATACCTGTATGCATATAATTACATTAGCACATGTTGTGTGTATCATGACTTGTTCCTTAGCATTAAATCACATCAGCACTTGTTTGTTTCTTTCTTTATTAGGCTACTCTAATATTCAGATCACCTGTCTGCCCCTTGTCTGCTGCTTTTTCCTGAGAACCAAACAGGGAAGGCCTCTGATTTTCGATTGAACACAGTCAGTAGCAAACACCTAGCTTTGTATCAGAAGCTAAACCTGTTTTTCACACACCATGGTGTCCGAGTGATAATGCTTCTGAGAATGGCTCGGTACCAAAGCGAGATTATGGGGACTTTGCTGAGCATCTTCTGTGGGAGAAGCCACCCAACAAACTTAAACATGGTCCATAAAACATATGACAAATGATAAAAACTGTGACTAATTGCCCTTTAGTGGTCGCCGCGAGTTGTTAAACAGACCATTGCTTTTTAATACCTAAGGTAAGGAATGAGATTAATTTAAGCAGAAACGCATTCTTTTTCCGTCTTTGCCAAATGCCTTCTGTCTGAAACATCAGCATCTTGGTGACTCGGGCCTGAGCGAAACAGATGACGGACTATAAAAACAGCCAGCAGTTTGAGATGAAAATATATTGGCAACTTCTGAGTGAGGGGCAATGGACTAAAACACGGGATGGGGCATTCCTCTGACGTGCTTTCAGAGCGTTGGCTGAAATGGACCTTTTGAAAAACCGAACGTTCATAACAGCACAGGAAACGTTTTTTATCCATCTATCGCATCGAGTGGGTAGGTAAATAAATGGTCAGGCAGTAATGGCCGAAAGCTCGCAAAAATGCTCCGTGTGGGAAAGCCTAAAGAGGTACGTCCCATAAAATGGGAGTGTTCATTGTGTTCTCCTCATGTTTAGAAACATTTCAGGGTAGTCCAGAAAAAATGACTCTGTAAAATGACTTAAGCAATGAAGATCAATTCTCATGCTGCTTCTACAAGTTACTCGGTAACCAACCCTTCCCTGTCACCGTCAGGGGCACGGGTGCAATGCGGGTGGTGCATAGGAAATTTGCTAGCCCTCCACCGTGGAGACTTGGGGTGCAAATCCCAGGTCATGTAGGGCTTCATATGCCCTAAGACAACCCATGACCTCAGTTATACTAAGGCAGGGTTTAAAACAGGGATAATTTGCATGATGGGGATGGAACTGCTTCACTACCTTCCCAGTCTACATTTCCTATCTCTTTGGGTCCTTTTTTTGGATCTTACAAGCAATTTGAAGATGGAAATGGCTGCTAACAGATCTAATTTTTCTACATAAAGAAGCGCACCGGGTTATAAGACGACATTAAATGAAACAAAACTCTCAATTCCGTCGGAAGCTCATTTTTGTTTAAATGAAACAAAACTCTCAAGTTCCGTCGGAAGCTCAGTTTGGTCTTTACCATGGCGCAGGGTGGCGTCTTCGCTTCTTTCCTCCACTATCCTAACCATTTGATTCGCTAAGTTGACGAATTCTCTGCCACGCTGATCCTATGTCCATGTTGTATTGCGTCTCCGATAGCGCTGAGTTTGAAATCCGCGTTCGAAAAATGAATGAATGCAATGCACGTACCCCTAATTGCTGAAAGCACATACCGTATGAACTCCGCGATGCTGCGCACATAACGGTTGCCCGTAAGCTTCGTAACTACCAAGACCCATGCTTTAAAACATTCTTGACAGATTTATGAGCGCCGTGTAACCATCTAACAATCGGTTCTAGGATCAGAAAGCACAACCCGAATTCATTCATACATTAGAACGGCAACCCCAATTTTAAGGCGCACTGTCGATGTTTGAGAAAGTTAAAGGATTTTTCGTTGCGCCTTATGGCCGAAAAATACGTTATTAATGTTAAAAAAACTTTTGTTGTTTACTTTTTTGTAACATTCATAATATTGTTAAATACTAAGGGATGAACCAACATTAAATCTTTTTTTTAACTTACCGAAACAGAACAAAATGAAACATTTTGGGCCGAAGGGTTTTCGCAGTTTAATCAGCGCCAACTTATTTTTTTTTTTGTTGTTTGTTTAATTCTCTTTTTACTCTTAGATAGATTGAGGGAACTGTTTGAGCCGTTCTTAGTAAAACAAACATAAAAACACAATTGTTTAAACATAAAAACAATGTTTTTTCGGCTGAACAGATGTTGACTCGAGTTGTAGGCACTACCAGGACCCAAACGTGTGATGGGCAAGCACATTGCCAGAATGCCATCTTAGCACCCAAACTTTTTATTTGTTGCTTCTTTGTTTATTTTTCCACCCAGTAAGGCAGATGTAATTGATGCTATTGGAAATGGGTACAACTACGAAGTACAAACAATGCTTGTTGAAATTCTTTTAAATCTAATTTTCTTTTACATTTCATACATACTTGTTCCAATTTCATTCTTTGTAAATCACCCTCAGCATGCCCACTACCTTGTGAGGAATCTATTATCCTCTTTAAATCAGTGCTTATGCTTTGGCCTCTCATAAGGAATAAAAGCCCCTGTCCCCGTTATTATAGACCCGAAGATTTGTGGTCTCTGGGTTTTTTTTTCTAAAGGACTGCAAGCAGTGCGGCTCTAAAGCTCATTTTTAGCTTCCAGTCTCTCATGATGACAGACTCCTGGCACGTCCTTTTATGAACAGACGTGAAGTACTTTTGAATTGGCCAATAAACCATCATCTCAAGCATGCTATGAGTGTAAAAGAATATACTGGCTGTTCCATCAAGCTTGAAGGTACGGGCTGGAGTGGACTGTTAGCTGGCTGAAAGTCTGGATCTTCTGTGAATTAGTTTTGGCTGATTTTAAGTATTATACGAACGAATATGTTAAATTCTGTTCATACCAACCATTCTTGAATATTCTTTGCAGAGTTTTAGGGTTAAGGAAATGAATCATTGGCTGGAAGGTTGAGGGTTCAAGTTTTATCTGTGCCAAAGCTGCTGACTCATAAGAAAGGCGCTTGACCCTCAATTGCATGGACCTTGTAAGACTGTATCACTTGTATGGTGTCAGCTAAATTATGTAAATATAACATTTGCCAAGTCAATAGAAGTGTACTATAATAATTCCCAATAACAATTCAAATCAGTTTTCCAGTTCTCCAATGTTTGTGACCCTTGTGTAGGACCACATATTATCATCAGGGACTGTGGTAGCGAAGGTCCAGTACCTTGGCCAAGCTGCCACAGCTGGGCTCCTCAGGATTGTACCTTGCAGGATGATATCAGTTATAAGTCGTACTGAATGAGAGCATCTGCCGAATGGCTAAATATAAATATTGCACTTAATAAATAAATAGTTTTGGGTTATGTTGGCTGCAGCCTTTCAGCACAGCTTAGGTAATGCCTGTAAATAAGCTGTTGAGCCGGCGTTTAACTTTGGGGGGGAAAAAAAAAAAAAAAAAAAAAAAAAAGTAGATGGTGACATTTAACCCACTTGCCTTATTTAGCACTTAAAAAAAACTGTGCTTTAACTACATTCTTAAGGAGTTTTACATTCACCCAAAGATGATTTCCGATATTTTATTTATTTTTTATTATTATGAATATTTATGTATTTATTTACTTATTTAAAAAAATTTTTGGGCAAATTTAGTGTTCCTAAAATTCCGGCTTACTCCATTATTTATCTATACTATTATGATGTTAATGTTAATTTTAATTTTAATTTTTTCTTTTTTTTCTCTTTCAGTAATAGTGGAAGTAATAATAATAATAATAATAATAATAATAATAAAAATAAATACTACTACTACTACTACTACTACTACTACTACTACTACTACTACTACTACTACCAGTACTAATAATAACAATAATTTATTATTATTATTATTCAGATTCTGACAATATCATAATAAAAAGAATGACCAGATACAGATAATTGTTTGTAGTAATAATAATAATAATAATAATAATAATAATAATAATAATAATACGATACAGATAATTTTCATAATTATAGTAGTACAAGTAGTAATAATTATAATAATAATAATAATAATAAATAATAATAATAATAATAATAATAATAATACGATGCAGATAATTGTCATAATTATAGTAGTACAAGTAGTAGTAATAATAATAATAATTTAATAAAATAATAAAAAATAATAACAGTAATAATGAGCAGATACAGATAATTGCCATAGTAGTAATAATAATAATTAGATACAGATAATTAAATAAATTTAAATTAAAACAATTGCATTTGAATTATACTGTTGTTATTATTATTATTATTATTGTTATTATTATTCTTCACCCATAGATATTGTTTTTGTTGGGTTTTTTTTGTTTTGTTTTAATTATTGTTATTTTTATGTACACTTAAATTGGTGCTTAAGTTTGAAAACCCTGTAGAATTGTCTATTTTTCTACTTTTTTACTTCTAAAATCTGAGGAAGTTTTAGGTCATAATTATAATGAAGTACACAATTCTAAAGGGGTCGCAAACCATCAAGCACCACTGTAGCCTAGTGGCCAACGCTACGTTCACCCTGGTGTGCATGGTTTATGTTCCTGGAGTTGTGTTACCACCTTCTTTAGATGTAACTTCGCTCCTGCAGCATGAAATTTCAGGTGTTCCTAAACTTTGGCACTGAAGCGAAGTCTCTGAGCAGCTATTGGCAGAGCAGTGCACCCATTAGAATGCAAAGTGGAAGAGACAGGAATTGAAGGGTTATTTGGAGAACTTATAAACAGTCCATTGTCTTGGCTGTTGCAGAAACTTTTCTTGGCTAATGTCTAAGTGTATCTGTTTGTTTGCAAATGCTAGTGCTAATTAGTCATACCATCGAAGATGCTGCCACACTAATTCAGTAGCTGCAAAATCAGGTCTCAGCCAACTGTGTATTGACCATTGTATTATCATGTTTGTTTCACTCATTACTGTTATTTGCTGCTGGTGATGGCGGTGGGAGTACAAGGGCCTCATGGATGGCTTTATTGCATGGAGTTGGTCAAACTACCTATAGTTGAGTGCATTCTAGACTAAAGAGATGTTGGTGGATTACCAAAGGTCTACCATAGTTCTGGACTGCTCTCACAACCAGTCTACATTGAAGGGTTTGATGTGGAGGTCATCGGGACCAGTGGCGTGCAGTCATGCCCTTCTAACCCTTCAGAGAAGGGGTAACAAACAGGTTTATGTAAAACATTATATCATTATTTATTGCACGAATGAAGTAAAATCAAAAACCTCATTCAATGCAAAATGCTACTCTGCATTTTCTTGGTTGCTTTAGGACGCATGACTGAGAGTGCTACTAACCAATCAAAAAGCTCCTCCTTAGAATGACTTCTGTCCTGCTGATAGTTGAAGGGTTCGGTAATATCTGTTAAGTCTATTAACAAACAGGCATGATATCTGACCAATCAGATGAATGATTTTCACTATTATCCATAGTGGTCTAACACCTTCTTGACATACTGAAGAAGGTGCCACGTATTAGTTATTCATAAATAAATTAATGGTTAAACTTGTAGGATTTGTGGATTATTTTTGTATTAGCATTTGTGGGATGATAATAAAGGCAATTCCTACTGTGCATTTAAATTCTATCTAATTGTGTCTATTGCTTGTCCCATGCCTAAATTTCCTTCGGGATCAATAAACAATCTGTCCGTCTGTCTGTTTGGTGTCAGTCAGAGCTAATGCAGAAAGAGAAAGCGAGAGAGAAAACAATACAATATTTCTCAGATAACATTCAGGCCTCTTAAGGCAAATGGCCGAAGTTTAATTACTTTCTCACCGCTTGACACTCCCCAAGCAAATGGCTTAATGAAATTCCACAGCTATTAATCTTTTAGCTTTAGCTTTGAGCTGCGATGCCAATGAGGCACCGAGAGTGGTGGGAATGGGACATGACATTTGACTAATTGCTCTCATTTGAGAACGATCACTGCTCCAATGTATTTGCAAGGCAGCGCAAAGGGGGGAGGAAAAAAAAAAACTACACAAGACAAGTCCTGACAGGTTTGTGACCCTGTGTGCTGTCTGGAATATATGAAATCTGGTAAATATGTCCAATTACTGGCATAAATACTTGAATTAATTATACTTCAGGGGAGAAAATGTGGAAGTAAAGCTAATTTTGAAACTTTGTTTATGAAGGTAATGATGATATGTGAAAGTGATTACAGTATTAGAGTGATGGGATGAGTTTATTTAGGAAAAGTGTACAATTGAAAATAGGCTCTAGTACCCTGTTGGGCCACCTCTACCCTGGATACAAGAAGAGATACGGTTGGGCATGGAGGTTTCGTATGGTATCCTGTGGCACATTTGCCCATAGATGTTGCAGCTGCGCCTGTAGATCCTGCACGCTGGCAGGTCTCCGAAGCTGGTGTCCCAGCTGGTCCCATAAATGCTCAGGAAGGAAGCCCTCACTGTGTGGGGGAGCATTATCCTGCCAGTTTTAAGCCCTGCCATGAGACAAACGTGGCTACAGGATGGCCTGCACATATCACTGACCTGTTAGTGTCCCTCGTATCACTCCTAGGCATGTGAATGTTCTTGGGGATGTTGACTTGAATTTGACAATGTGAAGACTACCTGAGCACTGTTGCAGTCTAGGAGAAAGATGTTACCTTGGCCTCCAAATTCTGACCGGTGTGTATTGTGCGTTTCGAGAACGCCCTGAAAAAATTCACAAACCCATCCATAATTGTCTCTCAAAAGCAAATCGAGACAAATAATCAGATATGGATTGGGCTGTTCATATATGCAGCAATACAGAAGTGAGTTGAGATTTTCTGATTTCAGCTTTATATTTGGCTGTCATATTGCATTATGCTGCTTTCAAAAAGATGGTGCTTTTGAGCACTCCATCAACGTAACGTCTAAATATGTTTGAGAACGTTGGCTTTGAGAGATTGCCATAGATAAAGTCTTATTTCAGAAAATGGATTATGTGTTTGGAAGGATGGTGCCATTCCTGCTTTAGCCTCTCATATCAGAATGTCATGTTCAATTTCCACTTGTGGCTGAAGCGGAATATCTGCATTTATGAAACGATGAAAGTTAGGAGTTAGCATCGGTGTATGCACAGATCTGGAGTTCTTTCGGTTCATGCCACTCATTAGTTGGCTGGAAAATCACCATGAAGCTGTCAATAAATGTCTATGAGGCAGGGGCGATTTTAGGATCAGAGCTTTAGGGGTGCTGAGCAGTCAGTGAGTCTCCCAAACGTTTTTTTTTTATCTAACAAAACAAACAAACAAAAAAAACCCTGTACATTTTACCATAATTTTGGATCATCATTCCCACACTTTTGAAGATCTGACCTTTTGGGTAGGGGAAATGCTGTGGTAAGACACCAACGAGACTTTGAGACTTTGAACCGAGTCTGAGACACACAAAGTTATTACTTGGTTTGCAATGTATTACAAATGGAACTGTATTAAAAGTAAAAGATAAATGAGGGATAAACAATAAATATGAGATAAATAAAAATGTACAGATCAATAAAATGAGGTAACACTGCCCAAGTACAGTGTCACTCTACCAACAAATCTGAGAGATATGAAGGGTAGGATAGCAAGAGTGTATCATACCATTTGCGAGACAAGGGTGGACTGCTGGTTTTTGTTGTGAAAATATTATGTTTAAACCATATACTTTCTAGGGTTTTAACAGCTTATTAGGCCCAAACTTATAGGTGCTTTAAAAGGGTTTAGACATACCTATGATATGAGGAATGAAGGCCTGCAGTAGTTTTTGTGTACCAAATCTGGCCAGCGGTTGTCCTGTGGTGACCTCTTTGTAAAGGATGGCTGGTTCATTACAGTTAAGACCTAGAACCTACAGCTGCAAAGGGTTTGTGGAACTTATTTATTTAGTGAACTAATTGCAAAAACTGTGATTTGATGTACATCCAGGCCATAATAGTAGACGAGCTCAATAGCAGGGTGTCGAGGTGTTGTGTGCTGAGAAAAGCCTGGTAGCCACATCATCCTGCATAGCTTCTTTCAAAGCCTTTTTCAATTGTAATTGGAAACAAAATGTAATTAAGCTGCCTGCAGTGGAAAGAGAAAAGGCTCAGAAAGGAGCTATGCCGGATGATGTGTACTGAGAAAAGCCCGATAGCCATATCATCCTGCATAGCTCCTTTCTGAGCCTTTTCTCTTTCCACTGCAGGCTGCTTAATTACGTTTTGTTTCTAGTTCCAGTTGTTTCCCTTCCTTCCTGACCACTTCTATGTTGGGTGGTTCCTGTTCCTGTTGTCTTGTCACATCTGTTGCTTTTGTTATGGCTCGTCTGTTCCTATTCCTGTTTTACTGTATGTACCTTGTGTATTCCTTGTTAACTATGAAACTTAGTTATTTTCTATATGCTCTAGCGTTCCATATTAGCTGTTAACATTTGTATTGTATGCACCTTGTGTTAGCACTCCCTCTTTTGTTTGTGTTAGCTTATTTAAAATTAGGCAATACAATGATTTAATCAATACAGACTGCAGTTCATAACCCATGAGCCCAACACCCGGTTTTTCTGTTTTTGTTTTTTGTTCCACACAGGCACATTTCCTGCCTCATCTCTTGAACGTTTTTGTCAGTAACTGGACTGAGGTGGTTCATGATTCGGTCACAAAACCCATTGAAACCGTGAGTGATGTTAAATATGGCCTTGTGCTGAATTCTCTCAGCGGGAACGTCGTCCCACTTCCTGCTCTCAGCTGCTACTGAATAAAGCTTTACCTGAGTTCAGTCAGAGCAGCTTTGATGATTAATTACAAACAGATGCCACACACACACACACACACACACACACACACACACACACACACACACACTTCTGCACATTTAAGATAACTGTAATGTTCCAGCGCTCATTGTTCAATGATAAATTATTCATGTAACACCTTGACTTGGTTGTGTGAGTTTAATATACCTTAAAAAGCTGAAATATGCAGACTGTATCCTCCACTGAAAATAACTTTGTTCGTCCCCTTTACTTTGTTCACTAATGGTCAGGACCCCCACAGGACCACCACAGAACATGTACTATTTGGGTGGGGGATCATCCACAGCACTTTTGGTACTTGTTGGTATGAGTGGATCAGACACAGCAGTGCTGCTGGAGGTTTTAAAACACCTCATTATGACTGCTGGACTGAGAATGGTCCACCAGCCAAAAATGTCCAGCCACCAGCATCCTGTGAGCACTAATGAAGGATTAGAGGATGACCAACAGAAACTGTCTGTCTTTGTAAGAGACATTCACCTTATTGCTCCATCTTGTAGACGAAATAAAAAGGAAAAAGAAGCCCTGCTTCAGTGTACAGAAGGAGTTCTGGTTCAATGTGAAAAACAGCAGCTCGCATTGAAATTTTCACTTAATTCGATACCATTAATGATACCCCAAAAATGAATTATTAACTTGTTGCACTGTGGATTTGATTTATTTCAGCTTGATTAAAAAAAGAAATTCAGTAATAAATAATTGAATATTGTTGATTTATTTTGATTTATTTCACTTGATTTATTTCGTTGATAAATAATTCAGTGTCATAAATAAATCACTAAATTATGTTTATTTATATTTATTTCTCTCCTTAATGCACTTTGTTGATAAATAAATCTTGAATAAATAATTAAATAAACCGTGTTAATTTATCTTGAATAATTCTCCTTGTTAATTTCTTTCGTTGATCAATAATTACAGCGACAAGAGATAAATAAATGATGTTGTTGTTATGTATGCATTTATTTTGTTTATGAATAAATCTATATCGGTGTCACCAGTAGTTAGCACTGTCACATCACAGCTAGATCCCTAGTTCACTTTTCAGAACATAGGCTGTCTTTGTGGATTTTGCATGTTCTCCCTGAGCATTTCCTCCAGTTTTTTCCTGCATTCCAGAGACTTGTATTAGGCGATCTGCTTCACATAAAGTGTGTGTGTGTGTGTGTGTGTGTGTGTGTGTGTGTGTGTGTGTGTGTGTGTGTTGTGTATATACGTGCCCTGCGGTGGATTGGCACTCCTGTCCAGGTTTTGCTCCTGCCTTGCACCCCATGTAGCTGGTTAGGCCATAATTGCTCACAAGCCTGAATTGGATTAAGCAGATATGAAAATGAATGAATGAATAAATATCAGATGCTTATGTTGATTTCCTTTTCTAACTTCCCTTGTGTATTAATTTCTCTTATTTTTATCTCTTATTCATGAAATATATATATATATATATATGTGTGTGTGTGTGTGTGTGTGTGTGTGTGTGTGTGTGTGTGTGTGTATATATATATATATATATATATATACACATACACATATATATACACATACACACACACACACACATATATATATATATATATATATATATGTGTGTGTGTGTGTATATGTGTGTATATATAGATAGATAGATAGATATATATATATATATATATATATATATATATATGTATGTATATATATATATATATATATGTATATGTTTTATGGATTGATTTATTTGTCTTGTTGATTTATAAACTATTTAACTATGTAAATCTGTGATTTGTTTCTCATGTTGATTTTCCTTATTTTGATGCTAAATAAATAAATTAATTAATTACACAAATAATAGATATTTATTTTTAAATATTTATGAAATATAAATAGTTATTTACAAATATAATTATAAATACATTAAGTTAATAAATGCTGGTTTCCCTTGTTGAATTTTATATTTACCATTAAAGAGCTTTTTTTTTAATTGTTATTTTATATTAACATTTAATCTGTTAGAAATTAGATTGGTAATAAAAATCCAATTAATCCATATATAAATAGAATATTTCTACTAACATTTAACGCACACTAAAAATGAAAACTAAAAACTGATTATATATATATATAAAGGTCTATTAAAGCTATAATTACATTAATGGAACCTACAGCATGAGGATAAGGAACCAAGCCAGGACTAAATGGAAGAGTTTCATCTGGCTGGAAATTTGTTTGGAGATTCTTAATTGTGAAACTGATCTAAGATCTAATATCATGTGAAGGCTCTGAGACGGTATTACTACTGAAAGGTTCTATAAAGCAGCACGATGGCTGGAGGTTGTTCTAAAGTCCAAACAAATTGGGTTAGACACAGGTCAGTGCGTGAGACATCTGAATTACTGATGCCCTTTAATGTGCGTTTTCTTTTAGAGCTCGTCTGTTTGCGCTTCGGGTTTTGTTTGCAGTTATCGTCAGATTAACAGTTTGGTGATCAAGTAACGTTTGTAAGCTCAAAAAAGAGAACTGTGGCAGCTGCTTGTGCTTGTCGGTGGACCAAACGATCCTCTCTTCTGGTGCTCGTTCTGGGTCTTCTGGACCTTGTTCAGTGTTTGTGCCTTCACTGAACCACTGGTCCCAACACCTAACAAGGTCAGATGACCGGTAATTAGTTGAAAGGCCCATCCTGCTTCTCTCAGACCAATGATGCGCCCCATAATAAATAAATGATGAGTCTGTGAACTGGGTGAATTGTCTGAGTGCATCGTAGAGGCATGTCTAGCAGTCAGTGATCTCTCACCAAGAGGTACTCTACCCAAAAGTAGCCTCTGAGCGCCTTTTTATAGAACAGCAGGGAAAGCCGCCTTGTAGAAAAACCAAGTCTCATCAAACCACACCTGTAATCATGTACATATCTGCCCGACACAACTGCATGAGTATTGCAGCAATCCAACATTTGTTTTGCCAATGAGTAATTATTCGCCTTTGTATTCATATCTGGTGCAAACAGGCTCATCCTACCAGCCCCTTTCCTTAGATTTGACCATCTGATGTCATGCCTTGCATCAAAATGAAGTTCAAAATGACATTTTCATCAAATGCACCATAACTGTAGACTCCGTTACATCTGCTTATATTGAATGTAACCCCCACTTGTCCGAGAAAGAGAGACAGGACTATAAGAAATAGTTTGTTGTTCTTGCAGTAGGATATAAATGATAGAGATGAAACAAATCAAGCCTGAGTAGCGATGGCGAGCCGGCCAATCCATAGTAATCAGCGTGACTGCACCGAGCTCTCGGCTTCACAGATTCCCATTCGCCAAACAAAACACACACCTGTCATCCATTTTCCACTATTCAGTCGAGGAGTGACCTCTAATGTCTGCGTGACATGAGGCTCCATCATTCGGAGAGCGTCTGATGGAGACTCCAGGGAGCCGATTCAAACCTCCCTAACACACCGGGGATGGAATTGGACGGCGACAGAGTTTTTGTTCTTTTTGCCTCGGCACTCGAAAGCGCTGGATTTGAAATGAAACGCCGCTGACATTATTGCTGACATTCTCCGCTCTAACCACACAGGCCCTTTTTCTTTTTCGGTTCAGATGTGCCGAGGCAGAGCGTCAAATGTAAATCCTGATGCTGTCCAATTACGGACGAGCCCAAGCACGAGTCTGGCGGCTGCTCGCTCTTGGGTTTGTGCTCAGGATTATTGTCGTTTCCTTCGCTGCCTCGTTTGATGGTAACCTAAATGGGTGATGAATTGCAGGCCCTATACGACGCCGGCGTTCTCGTCGCGTTCCTTTCAGACGCTCATATTATACAGCACAGGAAATTGCAGCCCATAAAGCATATGCTAGATTATGCATCAAGCTCGTATTTAGATTCATACGAGTCCATCATGAGCACAATAGCTCTTTCTTATGCTGCTTACTCAGAACTGTAAAAGGCTGTTTAGCTTCATTATTTTGGTTCATGGATGCTGGATTACATTGAGCTGCAATTGGCGAGTTTTGAAACCAGATATTACAGCTGATTGAACACCTTTGGTGCAAAACAAAATAAGTCATATAGACTCAGTAACAGCGCTGCTAGAATTCATGTCAGTCTTTGCCGTCTTGGGTAATTTCAGGGTTGGGGTAGTTACTCTAAAAAAGAGTAATCCGTTGCAGATTACTTCTTTCAAAATGATGAAATTGGACTACTTTACTAATTACTTCCTGAAAAAAGTAATCTCATTACCCGTAGTAATCTGTACCAACTACAGGCTGTTACACACCGAATGCAATTTGTTTTGAATGAATTTGCATTCTGTCCTAGAAGGACCATTAAATCCTGTTATGTCCTGAAAATGAAAATAAATGAGTTTTTTCCCAACTGTATTTATACATTATAACCCTCAACACACACAAGCTGGATCAATTATATGATAAAAATGTAATTAGTAAAATACCTGTTGTAGATACAGACTAAGTCAGTGATTCTCAATCTTTTTTTTTTTCCTAAGAAAAGCTGTGCCCCCCAAAAGAATAAACTGATTCATTGCAAATCTTTGTTGGCAATAATTAACAAATTATACTGTTTTTTTTTTTTTCCTTTTCTCTTGGGTTCCTTTTGTAGCTTTTTAAAAATATTTTGGCTCTGTTTTCAAGCCAGCTAAACATTTAGGCAAAACCAAATATAAGCTTATTAAATATGTTTTGAAGTCATTATATATATATATGTGTGTGTGTGTATATATATATATATATATGTGTGTATATATATATATATATATATGTGTGTGTATATATGTGTGTGTGTGTGTGTGTATATATATGTGTGTGTATATATATATATATATATATATATATATACATATGTATATGTATATTTTGTTTTTCATATATCCAATATATATACTATATATATATATATATATATTTGTGGTTGTGTGTGTTGGTGTTGTGTGTTTTTTTTGTTTGTTGTGTGGTTTGTGTTTGTTTCTTTTATGTATCTATCTCTTCTTTGTTGTTTTTTTTTTGTTTGGTTTGTTCTCTATACTCTCTCTCCCTATCTTTTTTCATCTTTACTCTGTCCTTTCTTTTTGTTTTTCATCCTTTTTTCTCTCTATCTTGTTTTTTTTTTTTCCCTGTTTCTCATCTCTATCTTTCTGATCTCTTTCCTCTTTTCTCTCTCCTTTTTTTTTTTTTTTTTTTTTTCCCTTTTTTTTTCTCCTTCTCCTCCACTCCCCTTTTTTCAAAAGTGGGTTTTTATTTTTTAAATTTGTATTACACTTGGGTGTCCAAATTGGTTAAAAAATTTTCGACAATCTCTGAGCACCTCAGGCAAAAGAAAACAACTTGTCGCAACCCCCTGTGGATGTAATGGCGCCCCTCCTTTAAGGGCCGTGGACCCCTAGGTTTGGGAAACCATGTCTGTAAGTGGATCAGCCCCCTTTAACAGCAAGCCCATTATAAACTTTTTTCCTCAGTTACAACGCATCTCCACCATCTAACTAATACAGCTGTAAAGTGCCTTTTTTTGTTTTTTTTTTTTTTTTTTTTGTTTTACCATGACAATAAAGTAAATTTGCATTTCCTGTCCCTGAATAACACAGCTTCAGACCAAGTAATGGGAATAGATTAAGGGTTTAATAAAGTTCAAGCGCTGGTTTCGTCTCTGTCATCAAGATTCTTTCTCATTTATTTTTGTGGGGGGCACCGTTGTTTAATGAGCAGCAAAAGCATGGATTGGCCCTTTAGGGGGTGGGGGCCCTTTGGCACAGGTTTCCCGATAGGTTTTTTTTTGGGCCAGAGTGGGTGTTGCCCCTGTTTTTTGTGACGAATGCCCCTCCCATTGTAAAAGTGTTACATAAACTCTGACTTTGGTGAATCCACTATGAAATAAGGTTGAAACAAAATACCCCATGGCCCCTCCTCCAAGGGGGGTTTTTTCCCCTCTTGCTTTTGAGGCCATCCTTTAAGAATGATTTGGGTTAAATTATTGCTTTGGGCTTCAATTCTTCTGTTTAGCAGAGGCCACTGCAGAGACTCTGTGGGGGCTTGCCCGAAAAAAAATATTTTCTTTGTTTAATCGAGGTGAAAAAATCAACACCAAATGGCAATAACAGATTGAAATCATCAACCCTATTTTTTTTTAAACTTAGTGACTTCTCCGCAAATGCGATTACGCAGGTGCGATTATGCAGTGCTTTCAGACGCATTTCAGTGGATTTGCACAGCCAGCCCGTGTACACTCTGGGCTTAATAAAGTTAAAGCAGCACACATTTCGCCGTGTTGTTTTCTGCTGATGATTAAGGTCAGGGATGATGCAAACAAGAGCCGGCTTTTGAAATCCTAAAAAAAATCCCAACACGTTTTAATTTCACAGAAAAGGCGAGGCTACAAAGTGCTCCCTTATACCCACCAGGAAATGCTTATTGCACCAGGATAGGATAATGTGGTGAAATCTTGAAGTCTTAAACACTGCTTCATCTGATCTGTCTCATATAATGTTCTCTAGCCTTCTGTCCACCTCTAGCAAAGGTTTATTATTTCTTTTTTGTTGCACTGAATAGCTTTGCACCACCTAATTGCACTTTATTATATGCTTTCCTGAGTAAATACCTCCCTAATTATTCCGCTGGTATTTTTTGGGGGTTTTTTTCGCTGCACATAATGGCATCGCGGAAAGTCGAAACCTCCCGCTGAGTTGTACCAACATCGTTTAGTTCATTAGATGAACAGAGGAACAATTTCATTAGCTACATTCACATGCAGCCTAATGGACTACTTGCACAATGTAGTGTAACGTATAGACACTACCGACATCCGCTGTCTTTATTGAGATGGAATCGACTCGGGTCGGGCTGTGTTTCAAATGAACAAAAGTACAGTGAGTAGAGGAAACCGAAATCCTCACCATTAGTCACGTTATATCCTGAAAAATAAAAGAAATGAAATATTGTCTGGTATTTATGCATTATAACCCTCAACACAAAAAAGTTGGATCAGTTAAGTGATATAAAATGTAATTAGTAAAATCCCTGTTGTAGATACAGACCAAGTTGTAGATACAGACCAAGCTGCAGTGATACAGCACCATGCAAGCAATACACATGACTCAGTTATGTTAAATGGATTTGCAGAGGCTCTCAAGTCTTTGAGCTTTAAAGAACAAATCAGATTCCACGTAGAAGTCACTGACAGTAAAGTCAAAGTCATCAAATGTGCAAAACATTTCTTTATGGACTTTGTCTCTGTAGGGTAGGACAGAAAGTTGATGAACCCACTTTCTGAAGGTGGAAACTTGGTGTCACTGAGGTGTTCGGTATCATCCATTCTACAGCAAGTGTTTGTCTGTATAGATTTCCTGCATGTATTTTTCATAATGTGAACCTTTTAGCAGTGATTATGGCCGTCTACTTACTTTGTCTGAACACTTTTGGCCACATAGTGGATGTACTTACGATGGCTGACACAGTCGAGCTGAAAATGATATTCTTTCATCAGCAAATAGGCATCCATCAGATAAAGTTCTGCTTCCAATCCGATATTAATTTCATTACCGGCGTGATGATGTGCCCTCTATGATTTCTAAACTATCTGTTGTACAAAAATCAATAAATAAATGAGGATGTGAAGGAGTGTGGACTTTCAGAGTCTGGGCTTTGTTTCCATTTTGCGTGATTGATGCTCTTTCTGCTTGCCAGTCTCGGTGAGCGCTTTATTTGTCCATGTTAATGCGTCTGCTGACCCGTTGGTCCTCAATCTAACTCAGAAAATGACAGGCACAACAGCAGGGTGTGATCTTCAGATTGTTATTCGATGCATCCTTCCCGCGCAGCCTCTTTAATGTTAAACAAGCAAGACAAATGGAAATGTAAGCAAAATGGCGGCCTCTCTGCTCGTACTACGATAATATAAATTGCGCTTTGGTTTTGGCAGCGTGCTAAACAGACAATTAATGGTGGGCATTCACTTTGCATATATTTAGGGAGAATCACATACTAGGAGGCTTAGGCTGCAGCGGTTAATCTCATTATGCATGATTTCATTGTTAGCACGTTGCATGGCCTTTACACACGCATTTCAAATGCAATTCAGACTTTATTGTAACACATTCACGGGCATGAAAATATCTTAACTGCTTGAAGATTAATAAATGACTTCTTATGTAATTAGCTATCTGTGGAAAAGCTGTTGTCCCAAGGCTGTTAATGCACAAAGTTTATTTTCCCCCGTTTGTCCTTTTTATTAATCGATTCAGTACGTACGTTGAGCACACAGACTTGTGGACATTTCATAGTTTTAATTCATTTATTACTTAAATAATTCATATTATATATTATAACCTCTTCAGTTCATGATACATTTAACTTGATGGATTTGTCAGAGCATATCCCCTTCGTGAATCGGGGAGGACCTGTACAATACGACTCCATTAATGATTATAATGCCTTATACAGTTTGGATATTCTGGGGGTCTGGAATGGATTCATTCCGTTTACATTATTCCTTATGGGAAAGATGTCATGTACAGTAGTGTACAAATTCCCTTTCAAATCGACTGGACGTGGTGATCCGTCGGTAACATGACTATTAAAATGAAAAGTTAAAATTTTTGTGGTTGGCGCGTCCACGCTCTTCCGTCCAACTTTTCTCTATGGAAATCTAAAAGTTGCTTAAGAGTTCCTCTCACAGCTTGAAGCAGCTGATGTGCTGGCTGCCATATTTGGAGTATAAAAGCTTGCAGAATAATACATTTGTAATGTGTATGATACAGTCTGGTGCTTGTGGGGCGGCCTTCATTCCGGCCCATTGAGCTACATTTATGCATAGCATCTTGCTGTAAAACATTTCACTGATGGATGTCCTATTGAGATTTGTGAAGAAGGATGCTGGGAAACCCTGCCCCAGTATTGTGTAATTTTTTTTCCACTTGCATTTGACTTTCACTAATTTCAAGTAAACATGTAATTAATAGAAGATGATACCTAAGGAATCTAAGCCAATGAGACTGATTTATGATATGAAACGTTGAAGAATATGAACATTGAAGAAGATAGTTTGTTGGAGTCCTACATCAGTTTGCTGTGTGTAAGCTTTGAGCATTTGAGCTGGTTGGGCTTCTAGCAGGTTATGAATGGAGATTCGAGAGAGTGGAGGTTGGACAGTTGACATTTGATCACAAGACTATTTTGCTGAGTGACTTGAAAACATTTGAACATGTACTCACCGGACAAAAAAAACAGTCACCTTGCGTGTTATTAGGTGGTAGTAACTTCAGGCTCCTGTAGATGGCGTTGTACGAGGATCATACAGCTATAAATACCTGTCTGGGCTTCGACGAGATTCATAGATTGAGAAGAGATGGTACAATGCATGAATGTTTCGCTCGATGTCTGGAAAATGGGTCACAATGCGGAGGTTAATGATTGGCAAAAAGCAGTGATTCCATTTGGGCGTACCAAAGGCCATAGTGTGAAGGAAGCCGCTGAGTTTGCAGGTGTAGAGAAAGCGTCCAGTCATGCATGTCTACCAGCAGTGGCAAAAATCCCAGTGCACAGAAATTTCTCGTCAGAACACAATTTCTGAAAGATCTGCATACCATGAACATATGGAGCAGAGTGGCATGCAAGAGATCACTTCTACTCACAAAGTTGCCCGGTTAGAGTGGGTGAAAAGACACAGACATTGGACTGTTCATGACTGGAAACTGGTCAAATAGATCTCCTTTCTGCCTGTATGTAAATGATGTTAGGCGTTGTGTTCATCCAAGACCTCATGACGCCTTCAATGAGGACTGCGTGCAAGGTGTGGTTCAAGCTACAGGAGGCTCCGTGATATTCTGGGTGTGTTTCATTACTCAAAAATGGGTCCTTTGGTTGAAGTGACAGTAAAGTTGATCCAGTGCTGGAAAACCAGGTTTTGCCTCTTGCTCATTATCTTACCGACGAACATAACATTTCTATTCTTGTATTCCAAAATGACATGCGTTCACAGGGCTGCAGATGTGACTGGATTAGCATGATGAATATTCAGGAACTGTCACACAACTAGACTGGCCTGCAGAATCCCCAGATGTGAATCCTCGTAAATCTGTGACTACCTCGAGCTTGAGCTCGTTCGCATGCGTCATTATGAGCAGTCAAATACCTAGCCAATGCTCCTGGGACATGATTCAGCACGAGGTGATCAGGAAGTAAATGATTGCGTTCTGGGGGTAATTAAGACCAATCTGTCTTCAGACGCATCTACGCCGCCTACTTTCTCGTTTCCTTAAATCGTCCGTCCTCTCTCTCTTTCTCAACTCAAGCAAGCCAGCCTTAAGATCATACCCCCCTCTCCAGACCCCCCGCGTCGATTAAATACCAAGTACACTGCCGGAAAGGTGAGTTTTGTTAAAGAACCTCTGAGCACACAGAATAGAAGCCCGCTTGCCGAGCCCTGAACCAACGCTATTGATCAGCCGCTATTGCCATCGTCTGTGTGAATAAAACAGAGTACTATTGAGTTGCAGCCCCCCGCTGGGCCTCCCAGTGGAGAGACATAACCTTTTGCATCTCGGCTTTGTGCTCCGGGATTCAAGTCATCGCCCCCCACCACTCGACAACCTTGCCCTCCTCCGCACAGAGGTGAGAGGAATGAGAGGGAAGAGTAAATGTCAGAGAGGGGAGAAAAGCACACGAAAATACATTTCCATCTCACCGTCCACATCCATCGAAAGCCTCACAGACTCCGCAACGGGTGGAGGAATGCTGAGATCACTGGCGAACATCAAAGGCAAGGGATATGCTACATAACCATGATCATAGGTTAGGGTATATGAGGAGATTAGTTTATTTATCATCTTATAGTATGATATCCAACTAGAATGCCACAGGTTCACTAGGTCTTCTCAACAGAGGTTGGCTCAGTAGTTACGGCACTGGACTACTAATCAGAAGAGTTCAAATCCCAGCTAAGCTGCCACTCTTTGGGAATTGAGCAAGACCCTTAACCCTCAGTGGCTCAGCTCAGCTCCATAACCACCAATTGACAGTCTTAGTAGCCCTAATGTGGACTTGCACTCAGTGCAGAGTAAACCTACCATATACAGTACTGTCCAAAAGTCTCAGGCCACCGTTAGATTAGATCTACCATTGTTTTAGCAATGGTGTAAGGACTATATAGGATCATTTCTCAGTCTCTGTGTTAGAATACAACCAGAGAATTTGTATGCAGTTTTAAAATAATCTGAAAAACAGCTTCTATAGGATACAGCAGCAAGTATTTAGTGTGACCTTCTTTTATAAAGTTGTCCCTTCTACAGTCTTAAGAAGCTTGTTCAGGAATGGTCTTTTTGGAAAGGTAGCAGCCAAGAAACCACTTTTTCTGAAGGGGAGCAGGCTGAAAAGGCTAAGATATCAAAAAGTGAATCTCTCAAAGACATAATACAGATAAGTGGAAAAGAGGATTATAGACTGACACATCCAAGTTTGAAATTCTTGGGTCCAATCACCAACAATGTTATGTGGCAGTTGTACCATTGCTAAAACAACAAATCTAATGGTGGCCCAGTACTCTTTTGCCAGTGCTAATGTGTGTGTGTGTGTTTGGTTTGGGTCCATTTTAAATAAATGAAATATGTTGTGGGTGGCATGGTGGCACAATGGTTAGCGCTGTTACCTTGACAGCTTGAGTCCCAGGTTCGAGCCTTGCCCAGTCCCTGCTTGTGTGTAGTTTTCAAACCCATGCATTAGGTAAGTTGGTGTCTCTAAAGTGTCTCAGTGTGTTTGATTGTGTGTGTGGACTGACAACCATCCATTAAGCAGGCATAGAGAGTGAGTAAATATATTTTGGCATGGCATGGTGGCTCAGTGGATATTGTTGTCGTCTCGCAGCTCCAGAACCTTGGTCTGATTCCTGGTCTTCGGCTGTGTGAGTTTTGTATGTTCTTCCCATGTGTGTGTGAACTTTTTCCAGGTAATTATCTTCCATCTCCCAAAGACATACATTTGGTGTTTCTAAGGTGTCCCTTTCTGAGTGTGCATGTACCCTGCAATGGACTGGCATCCTGCCTCTGCCCCCCATGATCCTGAACTAGACTGGTATGGAAAGAGAAAGCAAATGCATTCTAGCAGCTCCTGTGATTCGGAGGGTAAAGCTCTGGGATACAGCAGTAACTGAAGAATCGTGGCACACCCCAGGCTGGGCTTGCAACATGAGTGGGTTGGTGCGGTTACACAGCCCAGTGAAGAACTGGCATCCTAGACAGGGCAGACATTGGCCTGCACCCAATGAATTCCGGGACACGGTTCCTCTTGGAGGTCACCTTGGTGTTAATGGCACTGTGTCAACAAGCCTTTTCACACCCCACTGTCTACACGTTCTGAAAACATCATTAGTCACCTGCCTTGTTGATGTCTGTTATAAGTGACTAATCAGTTCTAGCTTAACAGTACGGAAGCTCATGCCAATGCCACACATTGCTCTCACTGCTGTGCTGAACCGAATAATATCTGGTCAGAGGCGTTCTTATAATCGCAGATGATTAATGGTGTAAAGCATTTTGGCTGCAGTGAGTATCAGGGGCCACATGATGTTGCTGCCACCGCCGGGGGCGCAAACCTGTGTGATTAAAAAGGCTCAAGCTCAATTTCCAGCCAGTTCTGAACTACCAGCTCTGACCAGAGAGGGCGGCAGAGGACTGTTGTGTCATGCTTGTAAAGTACATTGCCCAGAAGCCATAGCATTGCCATGTGGGTTAGCTTGTTCAGAATTAACAGGCTGTACTTTTAAGGACACACTATTTAAACTGGCATCTCAGAGGTTGATTGTTTGTGTGCGTCTGTGGAAGAGAAAGACAGAAAATATACAGATACAGTCGTATGAAAAAGTTTGGGCACCCCTCATAATTTTCATGATTTTAGTTTATAGATCATTGGTTGTTCAGATCAGCAACTTGAGTTAAATATATCATATAGCAGATGAACACAGTGATATTTGAGAAGTGAAATGAAGTTTATAGGATTTACAGAAAGTGTGCAGTAATTATTCAAACAAAATTAGGCAGGTGCATAAATTTGGGCACCCCAACAGAAAAATGACATCAATATTTAGTAGATCCTCCTTTTGTAGAAATAAACAGCCGCTAAACGCTTCCTACAGCTTCCAGTCTGGATTCTGGTTGAAGGTGCTTTGGACCATTCTTCTTTAGAAAACATCTCCAGTTCAGTCAGGTTTGATGGTTTCCGAGCATGGACAGCCCACATTTTCAGTAATATTCATGTCTGGGGACTGAGATGGCCATTCCAGAACGTTGTACTGGTTCCTCTGCATGAATGCCTTAGTAGATTTTGAGCATTGTTTGGGGTCGTTGGCCTCGGTGCAACTTTGTCACTGATTCTTGAACCCATTGTTCTCAAGAATCTGGAGATATTAACTGGAATCCATGCGACCCTCAACTTTAACAAGATTCCTATACCTGCACTGGCCACACAGTCCCACAGCATGATGGAACCGCCACCAAATGTTACTGTGGGTAGCAAGTGGTTTGTCTTGGGATGCTGTGTTCTTTTTCCGCTCCTTGTTATGTCCAAATAACTCAGTTTTAGTTTCATCATCAGTACACAGCACTTTATTCCAAAAATGAAGCTGGATTGTCCAAATGTGCTGTAGCACCACCTCAAGTGACTCTGTTTGTGGCGTGTCTGCAGAAAAGGTTTCTTCTGCATTACTCTCCCATACAGCCTCTCCTTGTGCAAAGTGCGCTGTATGGTTGAACGATGAACAGTGACACCATCTGCAGCAAGATGAGGTTGTAGGTCTTTGGAGGTGGTCTGTGGCTTGACTATGACTGTTCTCACCATCCTTCGCCTCTGCCTATCTGAGATTTTTCTTGGTCTGCCACTTCGGGAGTTCCTTAACTAGAACTGTGCCTGTGGTCTTCCATTGCCCTCACTATTGTTCCTCACAGTGGAAACTGGCAGCTGAAATCTCTGAGAGAGCTTTTCCCTTTCCCTGAACCATGATGTTGAACAACCTTTGTTTTCAGGCCATTTGAGAGTTGTTTTGAGGCTCCCATGTTGCCACTCTTCAGAAAAGACGCAAAGAGGAGAAAAAACTTCCAATTGGCCCACCTTCACTTGTGTATGTAGATCAAGGGTCAATGAGCTTACAAAACAATTTTGTGTTCCAATAATTAGTGCTAACGGTATTCAAATGACAAGGGTGCCCAAATTTATGCACCTGCCTAATTTTGTTTGAATAATTACTGCACACTTTCTGTAAAACCTATAAACTTAATTTCACTTCTCAAATGTCACGGTGTTCATCTGCTATATGGTATATTTACCTGAAATTGCTGAGCTGGACAACCAATGATTTATAAAGAAAAATCATGAAAATTATCAGGGGTGCCCAAACTTTTTCATACGACTGTATATGAAAAGAAAATTTGAAAGTTGATGTAGGAACGTCAGAAAAGAGAATGTGTGACAAAAGATAAAAGTTAAAGAAGGCTAAAGAGAAGCCTGAGAAAACAATCAGAACATTCTAGAAAACTGAGAGAAAGCTTGAAATCTAAAAGATATAAGTTAAAGGACCAAAGTAGGGGTGCAGATTGAAGAGGTTACAATGGTTAAGAATTAAAACCAGAAGAGATTACAATGAGAGAGGGTGAGAAAGGTGCTTGAAGCCAGACCCAAAGAAGAAGCATTAAAGTTAAATAATATCTTAAATCCTGTTCTGAAGAGAGTTAAAGGAAAAAATGAAGCTTTTATTTGATTTTGGGAGGTTGGAGGAAACCCGTCTTAGTCAGACATTAATGAGAATTAGAGTTTCATTTTGTGTGTGGACACCATTTTGTCTTTGTAGCCGCCGTTGTTTTGTGTTCAGCCCTTTGTTTGATTTTCCCGCCTTTTTTACAGGGTTTTTACAGCCCCTGCACATATTAGCATTCAGTAAGGGAGCAGATTTGAAAGGATGGAGATGACAAAGTAAGGTTACAACAGTTAGGAGAGTAAGAATGGTGCTTAAAGCCACACCCTAAGAAGAAGCTGAAACAAAGTTTCAAATATTCGTAAAATCTTGTTCTGAAAAAATGAGAGAGCTTTTATTTGAAATTGGGAGATTTGGGGGGGGAAACCCATCTCTGTCTGAGATTGATGAGAAGAGTTTTGTTGACACCATTTTGTGTTTGTAGCTGCCATTTTGTGCTCGGCTTGGCTTGATTTTCCCGCCTTTTTCACAACCGCTCCTTATAGGCAGGCACCTGGTAGCACTCACTTGAACTGATCAGTGGCGCAGTGGTAGAGCATCTGCCTTAGAACCCTGAGATCCCAGGATCAAATCCTAAGTCGCAGTTGCACAAACACTGTCATTCCTTCGAGTGAATGAATTACTTTTGTTTACAATATAGAAAATATATTAAATAATTCTAATAATGGGAGTTTCTTCTTCCTTGAGGCTCCCATAAAGCCTAGTGTCACCTCTAGCACTCCCAGAGGGCGAAGCCAGTGACTGACAAGCGCAAGTAGAAAATAGCTCCTAATAAGTTACCATTCTTGGTTCCCCATTTCTTGAGCTGCAGAATGACTTCAAAAGGTCAGCTTGGTTTCACATATATTATTTATTTATTTATTAATTCCTTTATTAATGCGGGTCTTAATCTAGTATCTATGTATTTGATATTAAATAGTACACAGTCACTCAATACTTTTTTCCTTTTTGTCTTGACGGTCTGTTCAGTGGTCCTTGGTTTTCTGTTTACCCGGTACGTAGGGCAGTACAGTCTGCGTGCTCTTATCCGAAACCGTCTGAGTGCTGCTGTTGCGCAGCAGTTTTTTCCTGCTGCCGGACTTTAAAGGACCCTTCCTAGGCAGCGTGTGCGGTCCGAGCATGGCCATCTTAACTGGCGAAGGCCCCGCAGAAGAGGTTTCCCGCCATTTGTGTAGAGTGGATGAGCATTCGGAGGAGGACGACAGGGGAAGTATGGGCGAGGAGGCCAAAGGGCTTGGCTCGCTGTCTGTGTCTGGCATCCCGCAGTCCACTTTGTCCTCGTCCTCTCCTCCGTCGTCCTCCTCGGGATCGTCCTCGTCGTCATCGTCGCAGCACAGCGCGTGATAGAGGACCTTGTCGCTGAAGCGCACGCGTTCCCTCGTCCCAGACGTGCGTGACATTTTCTGACTGTGTGTGGAGCTCGAGGCTTCCTCGCTGGAAGAGTCCGGGGTGACCATCAATGGTCCATTGGGGATAGGCAGGCCGCCGTTCATCTGCGAGTACGCGTTGACGGTGGGCGTGGGCGTGGCTGAGGCAGAGCTCCCCGGTTCCTCTTCCTCCAGCAACTCGTCGTCCTCCCGAGCCGCTTTGCGGTAGCCGCAGAAGTCCCATGCGTCGGAAAGCACGTCGTGGCTGAGGAAGTCGAGCCTGAAGGCCTCGGTGAGGCCGCGCTCGCTACTCGACGTGCTGCTCGCAGTCGCCACTGTCCACTCGTCCGGCTCCAGGTCGAAGTCAAAGTCCGCCGTGAGCTTGTCAATCTGACCCACCACCTGAAACGGAAATAAAGAAATCACAATGGTGAGAGAAATATTCATTTAACTTTACAGCATTTAGCAGATGCTGTTACCCAGTGCGACTTACAACTTGTACAGTCTTACAATCCAAGCAGTTGTGGGATTTGAATCCTGGACCTTCTGGTCTATAGTCCAGTACCCTAACCGCTAGGATACCACAGTCCCTGTGGTATTCTTAGTCTGTTCTATATTTGCCATTTATTTATTAACATCTCAATAATATCTGGTTTCCTGGCTTATTTAAGCTTCGGCTCCACCATGACCACCTTTTGGTCTAACAAACCTGCCTTGTTACACCTTGACCACACCCCTGACAAAGCATCTTTTAATCAATAACCATGCATACTGATGAATCATTTTCTTAATATGTTGCTGTACCTCAACTGTGGCAGGGATCTATGGTAAGCTTTAAACCAAGGAGCACTGGTGCTCCTGATTTGAAATTAAAAGGAGCACACACATCCAGCAGCGCAAACATGAACTTTTTAAAAATAAAAACAGCTTAAAAAAAGATTGAATGTTGCTTTTTCAAGGCAGAGTGAGGAAATGATCCAACTTTGCTCACTGCACATGTCACAAGTAGCTTTAATGTTTAACAAAGGTACACTGATGGAACAGTTTCTGGGCTATTCATACTAGAAAAAACAAATGCAAACAATTGTTTAAAGATAAAACATTATATAAACCAAATAATACTAAATATTTAAAGCTCTCTAATACATATTTTAATTCTTAAAATGATACATTTTTATTGGTAAAAATCATAGCTGAACACTCTCTCTATGTAAAGCAGTGTCTGCAAATTCTTTGCAATCCTCTGCACCCATGGATAGGATGGGTACCAGGATAAAGAGGCGTACCAACTGGATGCTTAGCTTTGCTTTACACAGGAGGGAGTTTCACATGGAATCCCAGGTCTTTCCTACAGAACACTGACTTTAAAAGAGCAATCGGTTTCTCTAAAATCCTCCCACGCAAGAGCATGGATTGGAAAAGACTCCATGTTTCAGTAAAATCTGATTCAGCTGACTGATTTAACAGATGAATGATTGTTAAATTTAGTGGTAATTCTTTGCCCGTTCAGTGTAGTCTTGTGTAGGACTGAAAAGACGAACAACGAGGAATCATATGCTCTTAATGCTCTCGGCTGCCAGTGGAAATCTTTGAGGGATAGCCACATTTGTTCCATCAGAGCAAAGAGCCAGTGCGAACATTGGCAGTGTTTGAATGGTGTGTATGAGTACCATGGTTGAATCAATTGAATGAGGAATTGTGTGCGAGTGCATGCAGTGTGTAGGTAGCTGATGATCCAAATTGGTAGACGTTAAAAAAAAAAACATTGCTGAACATGTTCCACATGAACAGATTGTGCAATTGCTTGATAAAACGCAGTAGCTCTGTGAACAAATTACTCCTAAAAATCAGAATTTAATCAGGGTTTTGCCAGGTCTCGCCTTTCCAAAGTGTCCCATAACCCTCTCCAAAGCACAGTGCTGAGATTTTTATTATTAAATACCACCATAACAGAATTGAATAGGAATAACTGAGCTGTCAGTTGTTTATGGTATTGTCATAATCACTTCAGGAAGTACAGTACCAAATATGGACATCATTTGAGCCTGAGGTGACAAGTAACAAACTACAAATACTTTTTTAGGTATCTGTATTTTTCTTGATTATTTCTGTATCTTTTTACTTTTACTTACTACATTAAAAAATCGAGTTTTTACTTTTATGAATCTGTTTATTTATCTATTTTATGTATCTAAAGCCAGCCCTCGGTGGCAATTGGTATGAATTGGAAGTCGGCAGTGCGAGACGTAGAGGACTGATGAGCGCTGGGAAATGTAGTGAGGAAAAGCTGTGGTTGTGCTATGATATACAGAGTATATATTAAACTCCTAGGTTTATGATAAATTCACCGTACGATGTATTTGTTGGAACGTATCCCTATTGTAAATCAGAGTTCCTGTGTTCATTACACTTTGGAAGAAGTAAGAGCTCCAAAAATAAGATTTGGTGGGTTATCGGCTCACAATTACTGAACACCGGTGCAAACTGAAACCAACTAAACCAATAAGATACACTGCCACTGAAACTTTTTTGTATTGTAGCAAACTCACTAGCTGTAGGATGTATAATTGGACCACTGGACCACTGTTGTACTGTCGGAGCTGCATTTGCAATGTTTCTACCTCAAGGGACCAAATTGTAGCCGTGTTCCGTCAGTAGAATGCATCTGATTGGGCCGCCGATGCATATGGCTGCGCGGTAATCATCTGCGTGGCTCCATCTGAAGCCCGGCTGCGGCGTGCGAACGACGTAGGAGTGTGCCGTTCTCGGAGGTAAATCAAATCATTCAAATGAGCTCGCGCTCGGCTCCCGGCTCCACCGGCAATTTAGCTTGATAACAGCACCGGGGGCTGCTGAAGCTTTCTAGGTCACAGATGGGCTTGACGGAGCTACAATGAGCAGAAAATCCTGAGCCTGCGCTCCGAGATGAGCCGTAAACGAGCATGCTACGGGCTAAATTATTAGGTAAACAGATTGCCGAAGTGCAAAAAGCATGAATGAACACATCAGGAACGAGTCATTAGCGAAGGGACACAGTACGTTTCAAATGGAAGGAACACAATGAGGACCTGCAAGCGTAATTACAGCCTATAGACGAAAAATCACATCCTTTTGTTGGCCTCGTCCCCCAAAATGGCAGAGATAGCAGCTGGATTATTCAAGGCGGAGGGAGGAGAAAAAACCCATCCACCTCCTGGCTCTCAAACGCAGTTTGTCTGAGCAGAGCTAATTTACATGGCTGCATGAAAAGCTCTTACAGGCCACACGTGGAGCTTGCAAGTGATATGAATCTGTGCAGTAATGTTTAAACACTGAATGAATTGCTACAAATGGTCGGTTAAGGGTAGCAGGTTCAGAACAAGGCGCTCATGCGCTCATACGGCTGTAGGTTACAGCCAGAGGTACAAGTATTTTGTGACTGTACTTAAGTATCTGTACTTTACTTGATTATTTCTGTAACTTACTACTTTTACTCAGAGGCATTTGTAGACTTCTTGTTGAGCTTTGCAAGTCGTAGTTTCGCCCAAATTAGTCCCCTAACTGTTTGGTGCGAAAGCAGCTCGTCTATCTGTGTTCACGTCTGGTACCTGTATTAACTATGATTCACTATCTTTCACGTTACCCTCACTGAGGACAAGATTAATGGTAAAACTGGAACTATGTATAAAACAACCACTGAAATGACCACTAAAAACCCTACAGAGCTAAACTGAAGGAAAATGAACCGTAATATAAAAGTCAAAAAGTCACCCTCAAGAAAGTGATTTCTTCTTGCGTTCCCTTCTCGATTCCCTTCGGTGCAAGACTTAAATTATGAGGTGTGAGGTCCTGCCTCTGAGCCTGCCAAGAGCAGGGCAATGCTGCGCGTTCCGGTGGACTGAGATCGAGTCCACCTGAGCTCCATCTGAGAAGATTTGGTCGGGTAATTGTAGGTCAGGGTGAAGTCAGCCTGTTTTGGGTCGACTGTGGCCTCCTGTAAGTGAGAGTGACAGTTGACACTCTGACTAAGACGGCTGCGAAATGGCATTGGCAGCAGTGATCCGTGAACGTAACCCGCCGGTGCTTTGAAACAACAGCCAATACACTCCAACCCCACATAATCCTACGGAAGTGCAGCCTGGTGCTTACGCACTGCTTACTGAGAGCTACATGCATTAGGAGCTTGTCTTCTATCCTTCAACCTCTGCTTTGTGAGAGCTATTTATCCTCCACGCTCTGCTTGATGCTGATCTCTCGTCTGGTTATATGACACGAGGTCTACTACTACCACTTTGCTTTATTGGGGCTCTTGGAATCCAGAGCCAGGAAAGATGTGTTTGCACAGCTTGCTAACAAAGCCCCGGTGTTTCCTACACAGACGCCGTAGACACTAGAATGTGTGATTTTAAGCCACTTGCCAATTTGAGGTAGCTGTTTGAAACGTTTATGTAGAAACATCTAACATATGGGTGCGCTTTGTAGCTATACAATTAGTGACTGTTCTCCATCTGTTGCTAACAATTTGTTCGCTGCCTTTACCCTTTAATTTATGAAAACAAACCGAAACAGCATCATGATCGACCAGAAATTATAAAAAGGGTCTACCACAGGACCACACGGTTAAATGTTTTTTGTAAAATGAACACCACGATTGGACAGGAACCAATAGTTTTCTATGCTGTTTCTATGAGTAGCATAGAACCACCACTTGGTCTACTGTGGGGCCATGACTGACCAAATATTATGGAGTACGGCCAACATAGGACCATCACTGACCATAATTCATGGAAAACCACCAGCACAAGGACCACCACTGACAAGAAATTATAGGACAGGTCCACTACAGACCTATAACTGTTAAAAATATGTAAAATAGCCACCAAAGAACTAGGAACGACCAAGTGTTATAGAAAGTGAACAACACATGACCATGACCACGAAAGGGGCCAGAATAGAACCACCACTGACCAAATAAATATGGACAGCGTCCACAAAAGGACCACAACTAATTGAAATATTATGGAAAAGACAATCTACAGGATTATTTGGAACCTCTACAGGCCTGACGAGAAATTATGTAAGTGGTCCTCCACAGGACTGCAGCTGCTTAAACAATTAAGTAACATGGCCAGCACAGGACCGCTATTGACCAGAAATTGATCCAAAAAAGGGTCATGACCAGCATTGAACCACCTCTGACCAGACTTTATGAAAAGGACCACTGTGGAGCCATGACTGACAAGTTAGAGATCACCATAGGACCATGACTTGCCAGATATTGTGGAAAGGGACCATCACAGGACTAATGCGGACTACAAATCATGGAAAAGTGCCAACACAAGACCATGAATGACCAGGAGTCATCCTGGAACGAAGGAAGGAACGAGACCACCATGTGCCATGGCAGAACATGAATTAGGAAAAGGGACAATGAATTATGGTAAAAGGATCATCACCAGACCATAACTGACCCGAAAGTATAGAAAGGGTCCATCAAAAGACCATAGTTAATAATAAGAAATCTTGAACATGAACACCACAGAACTGCGACTGACCAAACATTAAGGAAAGGGAACACCACAAGGACCATGACCAGCACAGATGCACCACTGACTAGAAATGATGGAAAAGGACCACTGTGGGGCAATGGCTGACCAGTTATTATACAAAGAAACAAACGTGGGACCACTGTTGGTCAGAATCTATAGAAAGAGATCAGCACAGGATCAGACTGACCAGATATTGTGGAAAGGAACCAACATGGGACTAACACTTACCAGAAATCATGGAAAGCTGCCACTACAGGACCATGAATGACCAGGAATTATGGTGAGAGACCACCATATGGGCATGACTGACCAGAAAATACAGGCAGGAACTAGCGTAGAACCATGACTTCTCAGAAATTAGAGAGAGACAATGAATAATGGAAAGTCACCTGATCCGATATTATGGGACAAGGAACACCACAGGACCATTATTGGCCAGAAATGATAGACAGGGTCCATTAAAGGACCAAAGCTAATTAAAAAATATTCAAAATTAACACCACAGGACTACGAATGACCAATACTTAAGGAAAGGGAGCACCAAAAGGACCATGACCAGCATAGAACCGCCACTGACCAGGCATTATGGAAAGAGATAAGCAGCATAGGACCACGACTGACAAGAAAGTATGGACAGGGACCACTGTGGAGCCATGACTGACCAGATATTTACAAAAACAAACATGAAATTTGTCACCTGCAAAAATTTGGGCATCCTTTCAGATTCACTCGTGTGTTTGTAAGGTTTTAGAATGCAGAACTGTACAATAATGAGTGGTTTATTAACATTGCAGCCATTACCTCAGTGACCTCCTGTCATATCCAACCTCCTCTATTATTCCACTCTTCAGGCTTGTGCAATACTTTTCACTGCCAAAATGCTTTTTCAAAACTTTTATGGAATTCTTTACTTACAGGTGAGTATCGGTTTTATAGTACTTTCCATATGACAACAATTTACCAACTATTAACATGCTGAAATAAAAACACATTAAAACATGCAATAGAATCTTAATGCTGATTTTTGTTTCCCAGGTTCATATTATGATCTGAGCAGTTCTTGTTGGGCTAAATCCTCTTTCTGCTCAAACTCATGAAACTCTGTAGGGAGGACTGCTTTTCTCCGAGAGACGAATTCTCCCGATAGGCCTCGAAAAGGTTTCCAAGTTGCCACTGATCCTTTATGTAAAATCCAGCCTCTGGCTTGATTTCTCCAAAAACCTGAAAGTGAAAAGTGAGCAGGAGGGATGCGTGCTGCTATTAGGCTGTGCCTGACAAGTAGAAGCTATGTGGATGTGATTACCACGTTTCTTAGACGCCGGCTCCAGCGCAGAACACCTGCGAATATCGTTTGAGCTCTGTGTCTTTCCACGTCTTCCTCTCTCCACTCTGCTCTCTTTCCCACCCATGCTCGAGCAAAGAGGACTTTGTTGACTCTGCCTCTGCGTTGTTTATTATATCCTGCTGAGGGGAATTTATCATTCGCCACATTTTTCTGAGCAGCAGGGAAACTGCATTACTGCCGGTGCAAAATGTGGGGAAGGTTTTTAGTTGATTACGGAAGCTTCTTCTCTAAACTGTTTGCTCTGTGCATTTCGCTCGCTCTTTGCTGACTTTCAGAGGCTGTGTTCTTCTAAGTGCTGTGTTCAGAGCTGAGCTACCGAGGCCTTCAAAGGTATCAGACTGCAGATTTACAGCCTTATGCAAATAAATGTTTAGGCTTTTTAAAATATGACTTACATCTGCTTATGTAATATAATAATATAGCAACGATATAGCAGATCGCTGTTACAGTTGCTGAAACTATTGTACAAACTAATATATGTTTCCATTTTTCCAAATATGGTTAATGGG